>ML105209.1:60562-246057 GCA_003697995.1 Taxidea taxus jeffersonii
AAAAAAAAAAAAAAAAAAAGAAAGAAAGAAAGAAACAAACAAACAAACAAAGTAATATAGAATAAACAAAATAATGAGATTTAGGAGATAGGATGATGAATGAGAGAATTAAGTGCTTAAAAGAGTGCCATTTAAAAGTATAGTTCAAAAAGATGAAATGCAACAATGATTATATTAAAGGGACAATTTGTTTAAAGCCTTTGTTTTGGGGACATTTTGCTATTTGCAAGGCCCCCCCCCCCCCCCCCCTCCCCAGGAAGCTAGGCAACACTCTCCTTCAGAACAAAAAACATTGCCATGGGAAGTAGTGTGGCCTGTTGGTTAGGAGCATGGACTTTGGTCACATTAAACAATAAGCAACAATAACAGCAATCTGGATTCAAACCCTGCCTCTACAGTTTATGATTTATGTGAACTTGAAGAAGAAAATCAGCAACAGAATGACCCCCCTTTCCAAACGAAAGATAAAGATCTCAGCGCTAGAAAGAAACTTGAGGTCATTTAATTCAATCCTCTTATTTTACTGATAAGAAAATTTAGCCTCAAGGTTGGTAAATTATTTGTCTAAAGGTTGCATAAACTGATAATATTCAGAGCTCCACAATCACAGACATTCTGAGGACACATTCCCTTTGAGAACAGAGATGGCAGCCCTACTGATGTCTGGAGTGCTTAGAAAACTTTGAAGTATCCCAATGAAAATTAAAGCACATCCACAGAAAAACCCCAGATGTTGCATTTGATTAGTTTTCCTTTCAGTGTCTTGGGCTTGCCAGTTCTTGAGTGCTTCTTTCTTCAACTCCCTGCCTGAAATATAACTTATTTGTGACTTTTTCCAACAGGCCTGCAAACTTACTGAAGCATTCTCCATTTTATTTCTGTCTGCATTTCCTACTGTTCCTTTCCATTCCTTATAGTTGCATATAGAGGTGGGAAAAACTAGATTTATATCTCCAATTAGCCTACTGCCAAGTATATGTAGAACCCTAATGGGATAAATCAGTGATCCACAACACTAGATCCATGTCAGTCTGATTCATTTGAATATCCTTCGTATTTATTTGCTTCAAGAGAAAACTCTAGTTTAGATGGGAATGGATGCAAGTGATTAAGCTAGAGTCAAAGTTTGGGGTTCTCTGATCCTCAGACATCGATACTGGCTTCATACTCCAATGACGTTTCTTGGAACATGGATATGCAGAAAGGTATGCTATAAATAGCAAAACATCCTTCTTCCTGCTCTGTGGTAAAACCGCAAATGTATTGGCCTTGTTTTTGTCATATCAGGCTTTAGTGCCAAAACATGAAGTCTATTAAAGACACTTGCCATATGCATAGAGTGATTTGAACCCTTTTTAAATTTGCTCATCACTGACTTAATGCATAGTAACTAGCCAATTAAAATGATTTTAAAATTGGCATATAAAATATGTGGCCATTACAGCCATCTTTTCAGAAGTGGGAAAAACTCCTGCTGAAGCTACAGCTGAAAAATAATTTGCTGAAAAATCGGCTGAAGCGGGAGGTTCCAGCTCATTGAAACTCAATTTATTATATGCTTAAATGACTCCTGGAACAGAAGAGTATGTAGGCAGTACAACTAGACAAGGCAAATTCTGTGCTGATAACAAATGTGTAAAACTTCAATACCTATTGGAGAAGTGATCGCAGCCAAATTCTATACTTGCCAACTAGTAGAAAATGTGAACATGCTGTTAGATAATTAACATTTTCCTTGTTATGCAGGAATGGGTAGTGAATACATAACCCAACTCTTTTTTCCCTCTGGATAAGTTGCAACTCAAAAAAGCCTGTGATTAAAGCAAAGCAGTTTTCTGAGAAACTTTGTGATATGTGCTATAAAGTTATGATACATTAGCCTGTGGTTCTAAGGTAACAGATGTATAAACATGGACCTTGGCTAATAATATCAGATGGATGATACCTTAGGTGTTTTATCTTGCACAAGTCTGTTAAACTTGAAACTGACTATTATCAAAGATTTACTATGCTGATGTTACACCCCATATGCCATGTGTTACCATTGTGTATGTACAAACAACACTTGATAGGAACTCTCAAAGCTATATAATGTAATGTGTAATTCAAACTGACCAATGATAATAATTATTAATATTATGACATTTTGAGTACTCATATAATTTTAGGTGAAATATTTTTATAATTAATTTGTACTTCTAACACATGTATGCTCAATATTGAGCTTGGTCTAATCTTTAGAACTCCCAACTATAGCCTCTTTCTTCTCAACATTGCAGCAAAGTTTCAGAAGGATGTAACATATTTTTTTAAAAGTCACAGAAGTATTACTCAGTATTCCTTTAACACTAAAAAGATTAGATTAGAGTAAAAAGTGAAATACCTTCTTCATCCCAGAGCACTGCAATTTTCTCTTCCCTTCACAAGGATTAATTTTTTTTTTTTTTTTTGAGAGAAAGTACTAGTGGGGAGAGGATAAAGGAGGGGAGGGGTAGAAGGAGAGTGAAAGAATCCCAAGTAGACTCCTTGCTGAGACCAGAGCCCAATGCCATGACCCCAAGATCACAACCCCAGCCAAAATCAAGAGTTGGACATCTAACCTACTGAGCCACCCAGGTGCCCCACAGAAGTCTTAGATTTATTTTCTTGGGCTTTCTTACATTCCATCTAAAAACATCTGTTTTTATAGTGCATTTACAGAAATACACTTACAGAAATGTATACTTTGGGGTTTCATGTATGTTTGTGTGTGGATGTAAGTGAATCTATGAGTGTTTATACATAAATGTTTTTGAACAATGGTATTGTACTTTTCTTCAATTTAAATTACCTTATGGAGAAATTCCATAGATATAGATAGCTACATTGATAGATTTATTGATAATGTAAATTATCTCTATATATGCTTCAAACTTATGAAGACCATCTTGCATTATAGACAACAGTTTATTAAAGCATTCTTCTATTCATGGGACTTAGAATATTTTCTTTTTTTAATGTAAATAATAGAAAGAATGAACATCTTTTCCCCTGACTAAAGCATATATCTGTAAGAAACCTACAGCAGGATTGCTGGGGAAAAGGGGAATGTACTTTTTAAATTTTGATAGATACTTAAAACTTGGTTTCCAAGTATATATGAAAATTCATTCCTGTACTTCATCAACATTAGATATGTTTAAATATCTAGACATTATCTAACATTAGATAATGTCCTCATCAATATTAGATATCTTCATTCTTACAGATATTTCTTTATTTTAATTAGCATTTTTCAAATCACCTTTATTACCCATTGTATATCTCCCTTTATAAATTTCTTACTCATAAACAATTCCATACTTTTATTGGCTAAGGTGTATTTATTCTATTGACTTTTAGGACTCCTTTTATGTTCTGGATATATTTGTGAATATGTATTTAAAAATTAATACATGTACGAGAGAGAAATGTGCAAATATTTTGGCTTATAGAATTATTTTTATCAACCTTGGTGCCACATTGCTTAGTGGAGGCCTGGCAAATTTTAAGGTAATAATATTTTTATCAGATTGAATATTATTAAGATAGTGAGTGCTAAACTTTGTTCCTTATATCTATCTCTATTTTTTTTAAGATTTTATTTATTTATTTGACAGAGAGATCACAGGAGGCAGGCAGAGAGAGAGGGAGAAGCAGCCTCTCCGCTGAGCAGAGAGTCCAATGTGGGGCTCTATCCCAGGAGCCCGAGATCATGACCTGAGCCGAAGTCAGAGGCTTAACCCACTGAGCCACCCATGCACCCCTATCTCTATTTTTTAATTAAATTTATTTTATTCAGATTGGAATTGATATTTAATCTTTATAATCATGAAAACTGAGGTTTGGTGAGATGATGTGATTTATCTAAAGTCAAACATTAGACAATAAACAAATAAGAATTCCAATGAAATTATGGTGGCTCTCCTTATTATATTGTGCTACCAATATCTATATAGATCATGATATTATCTATTATCCATATCTTTTTGAAATCATTTAATCTATACCAAATGTTAAGCTTACACATGGTGCTGACCTCAACTGCCTTGGTGAACAAAAATCCAAGGAATTTGGCAATATAGTGAGTTTTATTTGGTGTATGGCAGAGTCTAGATACTAAACAACATATCACAATACATGTAAACTTTCTTCCCAACACACTAAGAAAACACTGTCATAAACACGAATCCATCTATAACTGCTATGTTCACTTGGCATAAGGTTAAAATATTTTACCTTGCATATTGTACATTTCATTATTCTACATTATAAACTCAGTGGATTCTTTGGAGGTGATCCATTATACAATTTAGTTTGATATTGAAAATCCCAACACAATAAAGAACAAGCTACAAACTTGAAATGAATTTTAAATAATACATCTTGCTTAATATGTGTGCTGATTTACCCAACACCTCGAAACGAAGTTTGTCAGGTGTTTATTTGATTGTTAGGAAAACTGTAAATAAAATTGTTTAGCATATTTTGAGATATTGTTTGTCTTGATTTGACAACTTTGAGATTTGAAAATGGGCCATATCTGCATTAGAATAGCTCAGTAGATAGCAGAGTGAAGGAAAATGCTGTCTGCCACAGATGTGGGTCCTGACCCCTATTTGCTAAATTTAGGAAGACTGAAAGGAAACTTTTCTTCCCCACACTGACCATTCTCAGATTAATAACACATCCAATCCTGATTACATTTTATCTGTCATTTTCCAGTATTAATTCCTGTGCAATATGGTTGAATGCATGTGATCTTGTCAGCCTCATTTTGTAAAATTAATTAATGGTGATTAGATGTATGAATTTCAAGTTTGGAATATGTTTACTGATTAAAATATATTTTCTAGCATGCAATGTTTTTATTGTGACAAAGTTTTATGTTTTTCCTAAGACCCAGAGAAGCTTCCAAATATATATATGCTATGTTTACATATACACACAGATATACTGTGCATTATATGTAATACTTACTGCAGATATAAAGGACTAAACCTAAAGTATAGAAAAGGAAGAAAACTACTTGTTTCAACCGAAGTATTATAGGACAGATTTTATATTATTTATTTTTAAGGGTAAGCCAGGTTCAAAGTTAATGTCAAACATAATTTTATATTCAAAATTTGAAATATGTGATTGTCCTTAGAGAAAATCTTAAAACGTGTCTTCTTGCCAAATTTGTATTTGCATAATAGTGAGGTATAAGGTTATAGATCACTTTGTGGCAGAGTGCCAACCCATAAACTGCTTGGTAAAGCTACTAAAAACTTCAATCTGAAATACATTTATCTCAGTTAGGAGTTTGAATCCTCCATAAAAAATGAAATGCACTAGAGTCTCTTAGTTGTTAAAAAAGAAAGAACGAGCAAATTCCAAATTCTGTTTATTTCCACATTTCTTCCTTTAACTGTTGCAGACATAAATACAAAATGAATGTTGACATATTTGTTTAGCATCCCTGAACAGATTAAACTGCTTTAGAAGTTCTTCTGTAATCAGGCTTGAAAAATGGAAGCTAGCATTCACATCCCTAGATAGATTAAATTGTTTCAAAAGTTTCTCATTAATCAGACATGAAAAACAATATTATCAAAGTAACAGTAGATCCTTTGAAAAATACTCGAAATCTTCCTTACAATAAACTTTTTTTGCAGCTTCACTGTATGATGACTTTTTCGGTCATGCATATACAAAATATTAACTATATAATCTGTTTATGTTCTCTATAGGTGAGTTGCTAAGTACCAACAAATATCGAATCGATCTATTGTGAAGTACATTGTGTGTTTATAAAGATCCATCATAAAGTACATTGGGCCAGCTCTGGAGCTGTCAGTTGTTTATACGCATCTTTGGTCAAATAAAATAGGAATTTAATTTTTAAAAATTTGAAATTTGTTCAGGTGACTTGCAAGTATTTGAGTGTTATTCTTCATAATAATTCTGTAAGTTTTCCTTTGTACTAATTTTAGAGATGAAGAAACTAAATTTCAAAGATAATAGTTGATTTGTCTCGTATCATAGCAGTTAGATAGTAAATATTCAATGTTAGACCTATCTCACCGCAAAGTTCCTATTCCTCGCATTCTGTACTATCTGAAACTAGCTTTCCTCTTTGTAAAATGAAGTGACTGGGTTATATTATTAATATTTTTAGATTTTCTGTAGCTCTTATGAATATGGTCTCTGATTCTTGATTTGATTTAATCTCCCCTTTCAAGTTTGGGTCTATCACCTGAGTGTTACATAATAGAAATAAGTGAATTGTGACACTTACTCCATTTCCCACTTAAATCCTCTAAGTTCCTGCCAAACGGGCACTGAGACAGGATAAGGAATGATTCATTTACTATAGAAATGGATATTATTCTAGCAGTGTGAACTCTTGACTTTATTTTCATCACTCAGCCAATAAGTATAAATGACCTGAATTTGATAGGCACCATGCAGGCAAAAGACATACATTCACCATTATATTTTTAGTACATTTGATAAATGTACTCATACGTTTGAAGACAGTCAACAATGAATCACCAGTAGTTACATTAGTTCCTTACAGGTTTTGCTCTTCACACATTATTCTTTCTATAAAATTACATGACATTGCCAAATAGTGATCAGAAAGGAGTGGTCATATTCTCTTAGATTCAGGGTATGTTTTTAAAAGAAAAATCTTCATAAATGAAATTTAATTTCTATTTTTCCCCCACATGCAAAAGGTTATTAGATGCATCTCATTCATTGAGAAGATATATTTAGTATGGCTTAGCAACAACTATGAGCTTCCTTTCAAAGAAGGATTTGTACTAAAGAGCAGCTTGAATAGTCAAGAGGTCACAATTTTAGTCAAATATTTTATGACACAAACTGTCAAAATTATAAAGATGTTATGGACAGATTTATGATTTCAACCATAATAGAGTAATGGGTATCAGATTTGCCTCCATAAACAATATGTAATCAGATAAAATATATGAGAATATATTTTAAGATCTAGAATAATAGACAGCATGCAGAAGAAATCTTTGAAAAAGAGAAATGTAAAAGATGTGTTTAGCTTGTATTCCAGATTTTTACATGAAGATACTTTCTAAAATGTGACACAGAAAAATGAAACTCAAACAGAAGCCAGAGGCTTCAATAACTGGGGACAATAGAAATCAGAGTTTGGGGCTGTTCAGGTGCTGAAATTTATGGAATGGGGTATTAGAGATGAGATCTGTGCAGAGAGGGAGTCTTAGAAATTTGCAGGAGGTTCCACTTGAGTATTTAGCCAAATATTAATATTTGCACATGATGAAACACTGAAAGACTTGTAAGAGAATAGCTGTTGAATGGCTGTGAGCTGGAAAAAAAAATTTCTTTTTTCAGAAATTACACAATACTGGAAGACATTGATATTCTTACTATCCTAGTTAGAGAAACATTTCTGAACTTACCAAACATTCAGTAGATTCCACTGAATGCCCATTGAGTTTTGCAGAAAGGTCAAACCTTAGCAATATGCCTAAGTAAATATATTCTAACAGAGCTTAAAACAAAACTACCACAGGATAAAGGGATACAACTCAGCAACTGTTAAAGAAAGAAAACACAATTTAGTCAGACATAAATGTAGTAATCACAATATTGAGAATACCTCTAAAAAGAGTAACCCTACTTTCTCTCCCCTTAAGGAAAAAAAAAATAAAAAATGAACTGTGAAGGACACCTGGGTGGCTCAGTTGTTAAGCATCTGCCTTTGGCTCAGGTCATGATCCCAGGGTCCTGGGATCGAGCCATGCATCGGGCTCCCTGCTCGGTGGGAAGCCTGCTTCTGACTTTCCCACTACCCCTGCCTGTGTTCCCTCTCTCACTGTGTCTCTCCCTATCAAATAAATAAAATCTTAAAAAAAAAAAATTGAACCATGACTATGAGAAAAAGGAGTCAATAGAAATACCATCAGAGATTCTACATATGTTGAAATCAGCAGTCAAGAACTTTAAAACAACTGTTATGAAAATGTTTAATACTTTAATGAAAATGTGTATAAAATGAATGACAAATGGAAGAGCTCAATGGAGAAATGAAAAATATGACACAGTATGAAATGGGTGTTCAAAAACTTAATTTGAAATATCTGAAATGAATATTTTTTGGCATAGCTCAACTGAAGATTAGACACGAGGGAAGAAAAAAACCTTCAATAGACACAAAGGCATTCAGAAGAAATGAAAACAAATGAAAGTATAGACAGAAAAAAAAAACCTAGAATAAAGCATGTCTAGTGATTTGTGGGTAAAAAAATTTCATGTTGTCTAATGTACATGTAATTAAAGAAACAGAAGGAAAGAAGAACAGTCTTTCAAATCTGATAAAATATAAAACTCATAGATCCAAGGAACATATCTATAGTCACATTTCAAAAATGAAAACAAGCAGAAAATATCGAAAGCAGCCAGAGAATAAAAAAGTATTATATATAGCCAAACAATGAAAATAATTGCTGACATCAAATATAGTGTAAGTCAGAAAGGAATAATATTTTTAAAGGACCGCAGAAAAAAAGTCATGTGGAAACTTAATCTGATAGATTATGTAATTTAAAAATGAAGGTGAAACAAAGACTTTTTCATTTAAGCTAAGGCTGAGAAAATTTGTTACAAGCAGAGTTTTGTTAAGGAAATATTAAAGAGGATTCCTCAGGGTGAATAAAAATGGTATCAGAAAGAACTTCAGATATAAATGAAGAGATAAAAAGTACTGTAAGTATATAAGGGGAACTGTAAATATATAAATAATTTATTAAATAATTATATCCAATTTATTAGCAAAGTGTTTTGGACATAAAGCATATGTAAAATAAATATATATAATATCACAAGGGACTAGATGGTGACAAATGGAATATATATTCCATATATATTATATGGAAGCTTCTAAAATAATATATGAAGTTGTATTAACCCTTAATATGTTTTAGTCATTATGGCAACCACAAAAATTAAAACAAAGAGGTATACCAAAAAGGTATGCCAACAAACCAAGAGAAAAGGTTAAAAGAATGAACATCAAACAACACCTGACTAATTTAAAAAGAGGCAGGACAGGAAAAAAAAAAATAAGAGTAATGAACAGAGGAAACAAACAGAGATAATAAAACTGATGCTAGACTTGAAATCAACCCTATCAATAATTACACAAAATACTAATTGACAAAACTTTCCAATTAAAAGCATTAATTGGGGGCGCCTGGGTGGCTCAGTGGGTTAAAGCCTCTGCCTTCAGCTCAGGTCATGATCCCAGGGTCCTGGGATCGAGCCCCACATCGGGCTCTCTGCTCGGTAGGGAGCCTGCTTCCCCCCCCTTTCTCTCTGCCTGCCTCTCTGCCTACTTGTGATCTCTATCAAATAAATAAATATTTAAAAAAATAATAATAAATAAAAGCATTAATTGCCAGGCTAAATCAAAACAATTAAGCATTAATTGCCAGGCTAAATCAAAACAAAATATATTCTATTTACAGAAAAAACTTTAAATTTTAGTTGGAGGAGTTAGAAGTAAGATCAAAAAAAAATTCCATAATCAGAAGAAACTTGAATTGGATATAATATTACCAGAAAAAGTAGACTTTAAGACAATGCATTCTACCAGCAAAATAGAGGAATATTTTTGAAAGATTAAATTTATAATTTATCAAGAATTTATAGTAGTCCTAAATTTGTCTTTGCCTAGGAAAGGAGCTTCAGAATATATAAAAACCAAAACTGACAGAACCAAAGGACAATTCACACCCAGATTTGAATACTTCATATCTTTCTAAAATGGATAAAGCAATGTGACAGAAAATTAAGACTTATTTAAACAAACAACTTGATAAGTCATCAACCAACTTGAGCTACTTGACATTCATCGATAAATCTCACCATATTAAAATACATATTCTTGGGCACCTGGGTGGATCAGGTCATGATTCTAGAGTACTGGGATGGAGCCCTGCATCAGGCTCCCTGCTTTTCCCTCTCCCTCTCCCTCTACTTATCCCTCTGCTCCTCCCCCCTGCTTGTTCTCTCCATCTGTCTTTCTCTCTCTCAAATAAAATCTTTTAAAAAGTATATTCTTTTCAAATGCACTTTATATTTTCCACAAAACAGGCCATATAACATGTTCAAATTTTTTTTAAGATTTTATTTATTTATTTGTTAGAGAGAGAGAGAGACAGCAAGCACAGGCAGACAGAGAGGCAGGCAGAAGCAGAGGGAGAAGCAGGCTTCCTGCTGAGCAAGGAGCCCGATGTGGGACTCGATCCCAGGACGCTGGGATCATTACCTGAGCTGAAGGCAGCCGCTTAACCAACTGAGCCACCCAGGCGTCCCGTAACATGTTCAATTTTAAAATATTTAATCCATCTACAGTATGTCTTCTGATCAAAACAGAATTACATTAAAAATCAGTATCAGAACAATATTTGCAAAAAATTCTCAAAATTTAGAAATTAAACTAATATTCTGAAATTCCTAATATTCTTAAGTTACCTTTGGGTCAATGAATAAATCAGAAATAAAATTAGATAAAACCATAAACCGAAAAATATATATCAAAATTTGTGGGATGCAGCAAAAGCGTGTTTAGAGAAAAATGCATTGCTTAAAGTGATTGCATTAGAAAAGAAGAAAGTATAAAATTCATGACCTGAAGTTTCATCTTAAGCAAGAAACAGAATAAATTAAATGCAATATAAGTAGATAGAAAAATAATAAATAAGAATGCAACAATATAAAATATAGAAACAGTGGGGAAATTAAAATTTAAAATTGATATTTTAAAAGTTCAAAAATATTTAAAAGTACTGAAATTTTGGGATGCTTGGATAGCACAGTCAGTTAAGCATCCAACTCTTGGTTTTGGCTCAGGTCATGACCTCAGGGTCTTGAGATTGAGCTCAGTGCAAAGTGTACTTGAAGAGTCTCATTTACCCTCTCCCTCTACCCCCTCACCCAAATCTCTTTCTCTCTCTGTCTCAAATAAATAAATATATCTTTAAGAAAACTAAAAATAGAGCTACCTTATGACCTGGCAATTGCACTACTGGTATTTACCCCAAAGACACAGATATAGTGAAAAGAAAGGTCATATGCCCCAATGTTCATAGTAGCAATGTCCACAATTGCCACATGCCCTTCAACAGACAATGCATAATGAAAATGTGGTCCATATATAAATGGAATATTACTCAGCCATCAGAAAGGATGAATACCCAACATGGATGGAACTGGAGGAGATTATGCTGAGTGAAATAAGTCAATCAGAGAAAGTCAATTATCATATGATTTCACTTACTTGTGGAACATAAGGAATAGCATGGAGGACATCAGGAGAAGGAAAGGAAAAGTGAAGGTGGGGATTCAAAGGGGGAGATGAACCATGAGACTTTGGACTCTGAGAAAAAAACTGAGGGTTTTGGAGGGGAGGGGGTTAGGAGGATGGGTGAGCCTGGTGGTGGGTATTAAGGAAGGTATTATTGCATGGAGCACTGGGTGTTATATGTAAACAATGAATCTTGGAACACTACATGAAAAACTAATGTATAGTGACTAACATGACACAATAAAAAAATATTTTAAAACGTACTGAAATTTTGATCTGCCTCAGTACTGATCACAAAAAAAAGCAGAAAGCAAGTGGAGTCAATGAAAGCATATTATTAAATACCCTATTGATACTAAAAGGAAATAAGGGCATTTATAAGCAATTTTATTATTTTCATTACATAATAATGAAACTAAACTGAACTGTAGATATTATCAAACCTGACACAGGAGTGAACAAAAAAAATTAGATAGTCTTATATCTATTAAAGAAGTTAGATTTGTATTTATAATTAAGAATTTTCCAACAAAGACAAGTTCAGACCCAGATGTATATAAAAAATAAATATCAATTCTACATAATTTTTTTCAGAAAATAGAGAAAAATGGGAATACTTTCTACCTACCCTGATCATAATGCTAAAATCAGTTAAGAACATTACAAAAATAAAAATAAGTAATATCTTTTTTGAACATGCTTGTGAAAATCCTTAAAATATTAGAAACTTGAATCCATGCGAGGTTTTGGAGAGGACATGGTATGTCCACTTTGGAAAACAGTTTATTTCTTATCAGTTTAAATGTATACTTATTGATTAATCCATCCATCTATATATTTATTTACCCAAAAGAAATGAAAACATATTGACATGAATTAAAATGAATTCATAACTTGTGCATGAACATTAATAGCAGATGCATTTATATTTATAGTAGCCCAAAACTGAGGGAAAAATGCATACAGTAGAATGAAAAATGCATAAATATGACTTTACAAAGATAATATTGAGTGAAAGAACTTGATAGCACTTCTAGAGGGTTTTAATGGTATTGTTCTTGATTTCACTGCTAGTAAAAGGACTTTATTTTGTAAAAATCCATTGTGCTTTAAAACTGTATTTTCTGCTTTTTTATTTATGTTATTTTCAGAAGTTGCTCTAAAAACCACTGGATTTCAGAAAGGGTCATATAAGCTGGAGGCAAAACTGGGATTTAGTTTGGCTTTTGGAATTTTATTAGAATTATATTATTCCAATATTTTTATTCTGATGATCATAATTTAGTATCTATCATCTACTATAATGACTGGAAAATACAAGGCATACAATAAGTGGCATTAATTGTTTCAATAATAAAATTCTAAGGAAGTGAATGAGTGACTATTATATATAAAATCAACCGTAATATTTATGTTTATTTCCACAAAAAAGAAAACATAATGGGAATAAAAGCACTGTAAGGCAATCAGAACAACATATTTTTTTAATGTATTAACTACTCTCTTAATATAGCAGGGCATCTAGATAATCAGTGAAACATGTAGCTTATATCACACTATCTACTTTTAATTATTTTTCTTCATAACAGTTCTTGAGAAGTCATACCATTTATTTACAGCTCTTGTTTTCAGTACAATGAAGTTTTTCATCCTAAAATATACTAAATACACTATAAAAAGTGGTATTTTCACATGATGATTGTTAGCAATGAGACACTAATCCATTTTAATGACACAATAGTTTGTATTCAGAGAATACCATATGGAACATAGTTGAATTGTGCACCATTCAATTTCTAGTGATACTAACGTGCTTTTCTTTGTCTATGTGTGATTAGCAATAAAGAGGTAGAGGTAGAATCTTCTATAAATATTTGTCTGTATCCATATATGTTTTCCACAGTTCTTTTGAAGTGCCCTCATGTTTGTCCTTAAATTTGCTCCAAAAGTGTCTTAACTTTATATTTAAATACAGGTTGAATGCAATATGAATATGAGTCTATAAAGCCTATAAAATTGGTGAAAATGTATCAAACAAAATTTATTTTTCAAATAATTACCTCAGGCAGATTATCTGCCAGTCACCTGCCACTAATATGTATCCTGCTTTGGAGAGTACAATATATGTTCAATATATTATGTGTTGTGCACAAACTACAATGTTTATTTATTTTCAGATTGTTATTTGTCACTTGTATAAATTTGTTTTTATTGTTAATTGATATATTTTTCTATCTATAAATATTGTGTGTCTTGGATTAATTTGGACTGTCACATATTTTTTCTCATTACAACTAGAGGAAAATATATTTTCATATCATAAGTTTATCACTTAGCAAGAGGGATTTTAGGAATAAATTGAAGTGACTAAGCAAGATATGGTGTGTATGATCTTCCAAGAAGACTGGTAATTCTAATCACAAACAACAACAAAAAATTACTGCCGCTATTTTCTCTTAGAAGCTTTATACTTTCAACTCTTATCATTAAGTCTTTAATACATTTTCAGTTTCTTTTCATGCGTGATGTAAGAATATGGTCCAATTTTGTTCTTTTGAGTGTGGCTGTCCATTCTTTCTAGCACCATTTATTCAAAAGACTGCCTTTTTCCCATTGTATATCCTTGCCTTCTTTTTCAGAGATCTAGTGAACATATATGTGTATCAGATTACTTCTGGGAATTCTATCCCAGTCTATTGATCTATGAGTCTGTTTTTGTGCCAGTACCATAATGTTTTGATTACTATAACTTTGAAGTATATCTTGAAATATGGGATTGTGATACCTCCAGCTTTATTCTTCTTGCTCAAGATTGCTGTGGCTATTTGAGGTCTTTCATGGTTTCATACAAAGTTTAGATCATTTGTTCTAGTTCTGTAGGAAATGGTGTTGGTATCTTGATAAGGATTGCACTGAAATGTAGACTGCTTTGGATAGTACAGAAATTTTAACCATATTAACTATTCCAATCCATAGTATGATCTTTCCATTTGTTTGTGTCATCTTCAAATTCTTTCATCAGTGTCTTATACTTTTCAGAGTAGAGGTCTTCTGTCTCCTAGGTATATTATTCTTTTTGGTGTAATTGTAAATGCAGTTGTTTTCTTGATTTATCTTTCTATTTCTTTATTATTAGTGTATAGGAACATAATTCTGTATATTATTTTTATATCCTTTAGTGGATTTATCAGTTCTAATAGTTTTTTGGTGGAGTCTTTAGGGTTTTCTGTATATAATATTGTGACGGTTTTACTTATTCCTTATCAATATAAATGGCCTTTTCCTTGTTTGATTGCTGCAACTAGGACTTTCAGTAACAAGTTAAGTGGACTTGTTTGTCTTATTCAGACAATTCTTAATATAAGAATTAACATAAATTCTTATATTAAGAGAGTGGACATCTTTGTCTTATTTCTTATCTTAGAGGAAAAGCTCTCAGTTTTCACTCTATTGAGTATGATGTTAGCTATGGGCTCTTCATATATGGCCTATATTATCTTGTGGTAGATTCCCTCTAAACACATTCTGTTTTTAATTATAAGTGAATGTTGAAGTTTGTCAAATGCCTTTTCTGCATCTGTTGAGATGAGCATCTACTATTTTAAATTTTGTTACACACTAAATGTTTTCTGTGATACATTTTGCCCCCTCTATGCTTTCAATAAAACTATAAAAAAATAGGCTACTACCAAACAATAATTTTTAAAGTTTTATTCTTTAAGTGTGTCTGAGAGATTTTAGCTAACCACACAGATAAACAAAATAAAACTTGCATGTTCAACTACAGTAATTTTTTGTAGAAATCAGAAGGCTTATATAGAAACTGAATCACTATGCGCATGAATCTGATGGGATAAGGTAGGGTTAACAGGAAAAAGAAAGAAGTGAGAATTTTTACTAATTCAAGTGTGAACTTCTAGATTTGCCCATGGCAAATTGTTGATCACATTCTTTAATGGCACTTGAAATATCAATTTTTGAATATATTACTAAAATATTCATTGCATTGACAGGCAGGGAGAGAAAAAAGTAATTTACATAGAGGTAAAATTTATTCTTAAAATAAGTCACAAAACAATTTTGACATATTTACTGAAATTCTTGACAGTACTAATTTAAAGTTAGCACTTTATGAAAACCTCAATAAAGAGTGATATACATATATGTGAATAGTAGTACATAGATGTCTATATAAATCAAATCACTAATGTAATGAAAATTGGCCACCTTGTTAGGTTAATGAGAATATATATTTTTGTTAATAAGTGAAGATGTGTGGGGCGCCTGGGTGGCTCAATGGGTTAAAGCCTCTGCCTTCAGCTCAGGTCATGATCCCAGGGTCCTGGGATCGAGCCCCGCATCGGGCTCTCTGCTGGGCGGGGAGCCTGCTTCCCTTCCCCCCTCTCTGCTTGCCTCTCTGCCTACTTGTGGTCTCTGTCTGTCAAATAAATAAATAAAATCTTTAAAAAAAAAAATAAGTGAAGATGTGTTATGTTTTTAAAACTTAAGCTTGTCTAAAGGATTTGAAGCATAATTAACTGAGTTTGTTTCTGTCTTAGTTTTTATTTTAAAGATTAAAATTTCCCCTAAAATACCAACATTATTATATCTCCTGGATCTGTAAGGGATTAAGTTTCCTATGCCTCTTAATTTTTAAAATTTTTATTTAAATTTCACTTTGGTATAAAATATAATGGACAGGAGGAGATGCTGCAGAAAGTTCTTTGAACAGGATTAATGCAATTCTATATTTGTTATTCTTGCCTTAAGCATAAAATCCAGAACTCCATGATGACATGTATTGTCTCAGAACACACTTTTTAATACATCTATTTTGAATTATTTCAAAGTTTTCAAAGTGTGAGTATTAAAGTAGGAATCTGATTCAAACTGGAAGTCTCAAAAGTAAGTATCCAAAACACTTTCTTAGAAGGCAAACACTTTCTTAGAAGTAGTATGGATACACTTGGATTCAGCTCAGGATATCCCTTGGCTTTTTAAAACAAAATATTGTTTAATTAAGGAAGTATTGGGCTTGATAGTCTAATATTATAATAAAATAAACTATATTTTCCAGTTTCCATTCCTCTTTGGAACTTGCTTGGGGTAATTATTTTGCTTATTACCTCTCTTCTTGAGGGTAGTCAGATTTTCATTGTTTTTTCCTTGTCTGGTATCTTATATGAGATTTTTTTTTTTTTTTTTTTTTGGTTACAAGTGACAGATACCTCTGTCAAATTAGATTGTGTTGAAAGAGAAAGACAAAAAGCAGAATTTCCAGAATACAGGCCATCTCAGTCAAAAGTGAGGAAGTATAGTTGTTCTTCCTTCAGAACGGAATGAACAAAGAACTGGAATGACAAAAAGGTATTTGTCTCTCTGGTGCTGTATGTTCTTTTACCTCTACTTTCCTATGGACAAGTGTTTACTTCACTCCTCACACATTAGCTTTCTCTGCTCTGGTGCCCTGGTTTTAGGGAAACATAGACTCTCATCACTACATTGAATCCCTCATTCTAATTCTAGACACCAGGTAAACAAAATATGATCCAATCTGAGTAAAGTGTTGTGTGTGGGTGTGGCCAAGGTGGATAAGGAAGTGGGTACACTGTTGATTCAACAGAAGTTTTAGGATCACAGTCAAAGTAGGAGACTTAGGGACAGTGATGAGGGTATCACTGTGGATGTGGGTAATGAGGGAGGGGGGCAGGTGTGTGCCTAATAAACACTTTTAGGTAAAAGACACATAGACCCAACAGGCACACAGAAATATTCTTTACATTTACATTGACAGTGTTCAGTTGCCTGGATAGGTAAATATGAATAATCCTTGAACAAAAAATTTGCATTCGTAATGAAAAGTTACCCACATATGCATACCTCATTCACATCAATAGTCTTATAGATTTTTAATACTATGAATTTTATTATAAAATTTAGTTTGCTTGTACAGAATTTAAGAGTTCTGAAACATAAATTCCCCGGGATCCTTATAATCATTAACCAATAAGTGCTATATATTTATTTAACAAATAAATATAATCAAATAATCATTTATATAACAAATAAGTGATATATATATACATCACTTAATACTTTATATATATGCATATATAAAGTAATCTTAAATATTTCTGAAATAATTAAGATAGCCATAAGGCCTTTGGCAACCAAATATAATTGAAAGAATAAAACAATGATAGAAATGATAAACTGAGTATTATATAGAGTATACAAGTTTATTTTTATTTGACTTTTATGGGTGATCTGAAGATTTCTTTTCAAGTTGAAGCCAGAGGTTCTGGCGTGGATCAACCATGCTTCAGTTGAATGAAGTTTTCCATGTTTCCTTACTAGAAGTAGAAGAACAAAAACCCAACCTGGATTTGTTCAGCTCCCCCTTCAACTCCCAAGACAAGCCAAATGCTTCCAGGTTCTCAGAAACAGGCAGAATGTCACCAAATGAAAATATCTACAAACTCTTGCTTTCTCATTTCAGCTGCTGGCCTTGTGGAGTCAGCTCTGGTGGAAATCTCCTGCTGCCTGTTGCATGGGTTTATCATTCTAAGGAACTTGTGGGTCAAAAGTGTATCCAGCCCTCAGTGATAACAAAGGTATGAGAATAGTCTTTGGATGACTGAATCAGAATTCATTGCAGGTTTTATCATTTTTCCCAACTACTCAATTTAAATTTTGAATTAAGAAATAAAATGATTCTAAGTGTTTATTTTTCCTTTTTAACTTTAAGTGGCCAGAACCACATGCACCTTGATTGTTTCATCTTAAAATGCTATCAAAAAGCAACAGGCTTCTGGCTCAGTAGTTGTCCAGTGATGAGATACTTCTCAAAAATGAAATTCAAAGTCCTAGTGACAGGAAAGAATGTGACTGTGTAGAGTACTTTGTTTTTTTCTTTTCCTGACACCTGCAAATAATTCTGAATGGCATTTTTATTGCATTTGAGTGAAGTACTTTATCCCTTTTTTAAATAAACACATTTGGCATCTGAAGATACTATCTTGGCCTCTAGTGACACAATTTCTCAGCTCACCTGGTAATTTAAGAGCATGGAATAATTTAATGTAGAACTATACATCAGCTGGTGAAGGAAATATGAACAAAAATTTGACTGTTTTGAAAAATTAAGTTCTAACATCTAGACAATGAAAATTCCCTAAATGGATCTCCTAAATTCTCTATTTTGAAACATGAACAGCCATTTGGTGTTGTGTGCAAGCAAATCTATCTTGACCAAATTCATGTCTTCTTAAAAACAATATCTTGGTAAGGAAGATGCTAAAGAGAAGGCCAGGTTTGTTTTATGTTGTGAATAAGTCAGAAAAGATGATAAAATTCAGGACAGTTTAATGCACGAGAAAAGGAATTTCTATAAAGATCTGTAAATCATATAGAATCACCAAGTTGGGAGGTCAAATTAACTGAAAGAAAACTTAGTCAAATTTCCTTACTTTTACAAAGAAGGTAATTAAAAAGTTAAGAGTGGGGCAAATGACCCAACATCCTAGAACTTGTCCTTAACCTACTGTTTTGTTCTTTCATATTCTTCTAATAAGTCCTGCTTTGGTTAAATACATATAAAGATTTGGGCAAAGTCAAAGTATTAGCCCTCTAACAGTCACGTTCTTTTAGGTGTCTTAGAGCATGTGTCTTTCTTATTTTTTTCCAAGTGGGAATCATGATATTCAAAGAAGTAGTAGAATGCTTCTTTTAACACTAAATAAAGGATTCCAGTTAAAATTGTGTTTCAGTATAATGTTATTTTCTAATGTGGAATCAGACTAACAGGGGATTTTGGAAAAAAAAAAAAGAAATTTTCAGACTTGTTATTTAACTAGATATAATTTGTTTTCCAAAGGTTGTATCGTACTGGGGCTTTACTTGGCTTAATATTTTTTATGACACTTAGTAATATTGAAGTAGAGCCCCAATGAGCATGAATAAACAAACTCAACCACGCTTCAGCTATGTGAAAAGGAAATTTGATAAACAGAATCATCTTGAACTCATGGGGATATTTTAAACTTTTCTTTCAGTGAAGCTTTCATGGTAACACCATTTTACCTTTCAGTTTTTATAGTGCATAGAACAGCTAAGTCAATAGACATTTATCTAATTCAGGCAAGCTAATATTGTAATACTATTATGCTTTCTAAAACACTTTCTGTGAGTTTGTTTTGTAAATTCATTTGGAATAACCATATTATATTACTAAATCTGTGTTCATTTCTTTAAACTGAAAATTAAATAGAAGTTGCTAATGTAAAGGTGCATGGCTATTTGTTTGCAAAAACTATAAACCAATTAAAAATATGTATTAGATTAGACATTTGAATCCATGCCAGAGATTTTGTACCCCAATAATTTATTTTAGAATAATCAATTAACATTTTATTAATAGCAATACCACTAATTTTGATAGTTAAAACATACTGAAAATTTAAGAACCTTTGTTAAAATGTATTTCTATCACCTTCTTGAAAAAAGGTATCCCAAAACTACCAGGCCTTTATATGTCATCCTATAAGCCAGCCATACAGATTGTCTCATTTTAATTGTTACTGCCTTCAAATAAAAGCTTCTTCTAGATGTACTAAAGGAAACAGTAATCAAACCTAAGCTTCGCCATCTCTAATATATGTTATTCCACTTGGATTTTTTCCTTTGAATTCTTAATTAAAAAAAATATTTTAATGAGAGGCAGCTTGAGTGTGAAGCTGTCAGTTTTACCCTTGTCCTTGATGCATACCAAAAAAAAAAAAAAAGAGAGAGAGAGAGAGAGATTTCACTTTTAAAAGAAGCTCTACTTTCTTGAGACATTTGTATTCAAACAGGACTCTCTCTTTCTCCTTCTTTCTCCTGGGAGAACAGCTCTACTCTTCAAATGAAAAAGAAATAATAAAACACATCAGGAACAGCAGACCTCAGACCTAACGTTTCTCTCCTTGTCTTGGAATGTTATTTCCATATAGAAAGCTACTCTAATGGGACACTTGTAAATGGCAGGGAATTTAGCCCTTGTGGAGTCCTCTCCAGAAATTGGATTTTTGCTTAAGCAAACAGCAAACCATGCAGCGGGGGAAAAGCTATTTATTTGGCTGCCAGTTGAAGAACCTTACAAAAATACAATTCAGTCTGTTCTGATGGTTGAGTCAATCAGCATACAGGAAAACCAAATCCAGTTACTTGTGTAAGGTATCAGATGAGCTCTTTCGTTTAACAGTTAATCTCAAATACACTTTAATGATATTTTTCTTGATTACCCTTTTCTTAGGTATAACGGCTTTTGCAGTTTACTTTCACAGTAAAGAAGGGTAAAAAGCTTATACAAGCTGCCAACTTCTACCCAGTCTTTTGAGGGATTACTTAGAATCTTTGCTATTCAAATATAAGCAAATTTATACTAAGGAAAGTTAATCTTCAGTTTACAACATTTAATAATGTCATTCAAAACTCCTTATGACAACACGTTTACCTTCTTAAATCAGATTTAGATTCTAAAATGTTCTTATGATTTATATGAAAAATGTTTCATAAGCTTCTCATTTGCTTCATAATTTAAGTATCAGACATCCTTCTACACAAACTGATGTTTTTCTTTAAGCAAGTAACTCCCACCGTTAAAAAAACAAAACAAACAAAAAAACTCTTCTCATGTCTCCAAAGTGCCATTCTGAAGGATAAGAGGAAATATCTCCACTGAAGGATCTTCTTTTAGGCATATGGAAGATAAAGGTAATTCTTAAGAGGAACAGACCCACTAATTTAAGCTTTGTGAATATTCGTTTATACTTGCTGACATTTTGGTGAGTCCTTTGAAGTGAATAGAGTTTCTTTCACTGTATTTCTCAGAAACAGCTTTTCTACACTAAAAACAATTTCCATCTTTCTCCTCACAAGTTTTATAGTTAAATATCCATGAAGAAAATGAATACATCTCCTTGCTTTTTCCTTCTCCTCACCTCCCAACCTATGAAAACTTGGTGTTTTACTGAAACCAGCATTCTGTACTTTGAGGGAAAGTATAAAATAATGACAGCTTTTTAGCCAAATATGTCCATGATTTAGGTACATGGAAGAGTCAGCTCTCTCCCATAATTCTGTGGATCATTCCATCAGGCAGAGTTCTTTGTTAGTGAAAAGCGTTAGAACTCAGATGATTTAGAACTAGTGTGGCTCAACATTACCTAGGCATTATGGAGGCATTTTCCAGGGAGATATTTTGTCTAAACTTTGGTTATATCATATGCAAAACAAGTTTTATGTAGTTGAAATAATTGAAGAACATTTAATATTATAAATTGTATGGACATTTTATAATAGTGTATAATATTTATTCGATATTTATAATAGTTTATAATATTTATCTATTTAACTTTTTTTTCCTTTGAAGTGGTTATATATGCCTATAGTAATATGCATAATCTGCAAAAGGTATGCATTGGAATATACCTTTATTTAACATTATACCAAGAGCCATAGTTTAAGTTGAATTAGTAGGAGGAAAACAGTCACTCTACTCCTTTATTTCTTTCTGCCATAAGAAATAAAGTATACCAAGCCTAAAACTTCAAATAATGAGTCAAAATTTTGAACAAATTATCTTAACTGGCATTTCCAAATTCAAATATTCTGTTCTAAGCTATATGTTTATTATGCAATAAGAATTGTTATCCTTGTTGTTGTAGTTGCAATCTTATTTCTTTTTTTTTTGTTTTTTTTTTAAATTCAATTAGCCAACATCATTAGTTTTTGATGTAGTGTTCAATGGCTCATTATTGCATATAACACCCAGTGCTCATCATATAATATCATATGCCCTCCTTAATGCCCATTGCCCAGTTACCCTATTCCCCCACTCCCCTCCCTTTCTGCAACCCTCAGTTTGTTTCCTTGGGGTCAAGAGTTTCTCATGGTTTGTCTCCCTTTCTGATTTCTTCCCATTCAGTTTTCCCTTCTTTCCTCTATGATCCTCTGTGCTATTCCTTATATTCCACATATGTGTGAAACCATATGGTAATTGTATTTCTCTGGTTGCAACCTTATTTCTGAGATGAAGTGTATAGGCAATAGTTGATTTCAGAAATATGCTACAAAGCAATATATGCACATTTGGAAAGTTTTATTTCTAATTATTGGACTCATACTTGTTCATAGTAGAGATATTGAAAATTATAAAATAGTGTAAGGAAGAAAATTAAAATCACACCCAATCAGATTTCACTAATCATCAAAAATATGCCAATTAAAACCAAACCATACCTCTAGGCCCACCACAATGGCTGGAGGGAAAAAAAAAAAGAATGTCAAATCTTGACAAACATGTAGAGAAACAAGAATCCTACTGGTGGTTGTATAAATTGGTGAAAACACTTTGAAACTTATTAATAGTATTTAGTAAAGCTGATCATAGCCATGCTCTATGATTCTGTATGTCCATTTCTAAAACTATAACTCACAAAAATGCATATATACATCCTCTGCAAAACATGAACATTGAGGATCTTCATAGCAGCACTATCAGTGAGAACTAAAACTATAAACTACTCAAATGTTCAGCAATAGTAGAACTCATACAAATGTACTATGGTGCATTCACAGAGTGAAATACAACAAAACAATGAAAATGCTTTATTGAAAATTACAATTTCACATACCAACATGGATACATTTCATGAATATGTTATTGGGTGAAAGTAACAGACAAAAGAGTGTACTATTCCATTATGTAAAATTTAGAACAAGACAAAACTAATTAGAAGTCATCATAGTAACTACATGTTTTCTGATGTTCGGTCTAGAAGAGGTTCAAGTTGATTTCAGGAATTTCATCAAATTCTATGTTTAGGATAGGGAAATTTTCTTAATGCATGATAATAATATTTATAAAAGAAAACCACATATACTCAAAAATATGCTTTATTTGCTTGCAACCATTTAAAATGCTTAAAAAATAGAATTTTTAACATAAAATTTAGAGTCATAACATATACATTATTTTTTTTTAATTTAGTCATGTTTATCTTTGTTTTTCGAGGACAATGACTTTTAATGGTTATATAGCATCCGATTGTATACATTAAAAAAATTTAAAAAAATATATTTTCTCTTTCTGAATAGTTTTTGTGCATCTTCAATACTATAATTCTACAACAAATATCTTTCTGTAATGTTGATTTTCTTTAGGATTAAATTTAAATGGTATGATAACCAAGTCAAAGAATATGATCATATATTCTGGACTTTGATAATTGTTTTCTATAGCTAATTTTGATGCATGATCCATTTCCATTTTAGGTAAGGGACTTTTTCTCTTTCTTACTTAACTTTTTTCTTTTCTTGATTTAAAAGCATTTTTTAGTATAGAAGTACTTTGTTTATTACACATATTCTTTCAGATTACTGAATGCCCTATCATTTTTTTAAAATATTTTATTTATTTATTTGACACAGAGAGAGAGATATCACAAGCAGACAGAGAGGCAGGCAGAGAGAGGAAGGAAGCAGGCTCCCTGCCAAGCAGAGAGCCTGATGTGGGGCTGGATCCCAGGACCCTGAGATCATAACCTGAGCCGAAGGCAGAGGCTTAACCCACTGAGCCACTCAGGTGCCCTGCCCTCTCATTTTTGTATATTTTTTGTAAATTAAGGAGTTTGAAGTGGATATTTAATAATCTTACTGAATTTTATTTTAAAACTTCTTAAATTTATTTTGACATATACAATCGTTTTATTACTTACAGTAATACCACAAAGACATGTTAGTTAAGATATTTTTGATACATATTTATCACACAGTAGTAGTTTATTTAATGAAAGAATTGAGTCTTTTAAAATAACAAATTAAGAGCTTCATCAGAATTTCATAGAGGAGCAAATGCAGTTCTTAATATAAGAAGAAGGTTTAAGTAGACACTTTACGATAATAAATTTTAATAATTTTTGAAATGATATTTAAGGTTGGGAAGCAAATTTTAGCAATTAGCTGATTAAACCTATCACGAGATGACTGAATTCACTATGTCTTATTCTTCAGTTTGTCTTTACTTACATTTGGAACACATGACTAGGAATTGTAAATAACACTCCAAATATGGTCTTTGGCTTTAGGCATGTCGAATCCTAGTTTAAAATAGTGCCATTAGGAATCCATGACTCATCAACTCCCAGTTTGGCTTTCCTTTATGTTGGCATGATCCTCTGGTAAGTTCTTCTCATAGGAACTAAAATAGCTTCCAGAAGTTCCAGATGTATATTCCTACAGCTGAGCAACTTCATAGTATCTTCTTCTCACTGCTTCTGGCAGAAATGTTAGAGATGGTTTGGTTCATCCATCTCTGCTACATTCCTACGTCTGTACCAGTCTCTGTGCCTACAGGGATAAGCTTTCTCACTGTCTGCCCTGATCACATGCTCTAGATCCTGGGGTCTGAAAGTGGGGTCAGACATCAAGCATCAAATATTGGCCCAATAGTTGAGCAAACTTGTTCTTTGATGGAAAACCATGGTGCTTTTAGATGGGGAGTAAATGCATTTGGGGCATGCAAAAAAAAAAAAAAAGTTCCCTACAATTACATATATATGCATGTATTCCCTACATATATATACCATGTCTCATCTGTTCTCTACTTTTATGGTTTATTAATAGATCAAAGTGCAGGAATTACACTCACTGATTAAGTATCATCATTAGATTTGATCTATCATTCTCATTATTAGATATTCCAAATTAGGGTCATATGCAAATTTAGCATAATCATCATTGGGTTAATATCTTTATGTAACTCATCTAGAAAATGTTGACCGGTAGAAGGATAAGTTCACACAGACTTAGAAGTGAAGTTATGCACCACAACACTAGATAATTTTTTCCCAGGTTGTCACCTATCGTTTTATCAGGACCCTTAAGATAAGGATTTAGTAACAACTGTAAATCTGCCTAACTACATCATTATCAAACCATGCCTCTCAAGCATGTTCTGTAAGAATCTCATGAAATATGTTGTTAAATGCCTTCTTAACTCTGTATATACAGTATTTATATAATTTTCTATAAGTCTAGTTCCATTACCAAAAAATGCAATAAGCTAATCATGATACAAGCATTTTGGTATTGCATATTATTCCTTGCTTTTCTAAATACTCATACATCATGCTTTTTGACATTTTCATAGTCAGTTACAAGCTCTCTGGCCAACACTATTTCATCCTGGATTTTTCATGTTTTAGAAAATATCCTCATATAGAATCATTTTTAGGGGTGCCTGGGTAGCTCAGCCATTAAGTGGCTGCCTTCAGCTCAGGTCATGATCCCAGGGTCCTGGGATGGAGTCCTGCATCGAGCCCCGCATCAGGCTCCTTGCTTGGCGGGAAGCTACTTCTCCCTCTCCCATTCCCCCGGCTTGTGTTCCCTCTCCCACTGTTCACTGTGTCTCTCTGTGAAATAAATAAATAAAATTTTTAAAAATGAAATGAAATGAAATAAAATAAAATAAAATACTCTTTAAATTTGCCTATCTGCCAACAATCACATTTATAAGTTCTTTCAGGACCCTGGAATTCAACTCATCTGTATCTGAACTCATTTAGATAGGTTTAAAAATAATTTCTCCACTTAACTAGACCTCAATTATTGCTCTATATTTTCCAGTCTGAAGGTCATTTTCTTGACAAATAATATTGAACAAAAATAGTATTTGACTATATTATATCGTTTGCACTTCATCAAGCATCAGTTCTTTGTCTGGTAGTTCCTATTTGAAATTACAAAATTGCCAATTGTTATATTTAGCATTACTCACCAGCTTAATTCATTTTGAGCTTTAGTTTTCCTATTACTAATTTTATAACCCAGGCAACCATTTCTCTTTATTCCTAAAGGTTCTGATCCTTTTTAGTCCTGTTGTAGAATTCATTTTCAATGAATTCCTGATTTCTTCGTCATTAAGACCTAGCCCAGTTGTATTATCACATGTTAATTTTCTAAGTCTCTCAGAACTCTTGCAGTAGCTTCTCTAAAACATTGGGTTATGCCTACCATTTTTTTCCCTGTGATTTTTTGAAATCAGGTTTAAATAGATTTAACTACACCCCAAATTCCTTTACTTGAATATAATAACCTTAAAGTAACATGTTTTATTTCATAATGTAGACTAGAGGAGAAACTTATTAGCATAGAATTTTAAAACCAGAATTCAAATTCTTGGTGGCTTCTATGTTAGAGCTATGTTCAGGGATGTATCATTGAATAACTCTGATTCTTTTTTTTTTCTCACTTATAAGATAGGAATAAATATTAAGTCACATTAACAATATAGTATGGAAAAATCCTGTGGAAAAAAATTAAGTCAGAAAATGAAAATGAGGAAGAGAGGGAATAGGAGATAGAGAAAGCAATCACCTCACTTTCACTGGCCCAGCTAACTCTGTATCACTCAGAAGAGAAGTTAACTTCTCTTTTCTCTGTATTCTACAAGTAGAGTGTTGGTAAGTCATTACTTTATTATAAATGTTGTTCTTATTAAATTAAAGGAACACTTTTCCTGAATACTAAAATAACCCTCATATTACAAAATGAACACAGAAAACATAACACAGAAATTTAAAGATTTCCATAATCTCACTCCCAGAGATAATTGTTGATTATAGCTAATAGTTTCCACATATAGTTAGCTAGGTTTTTGCTGTATATTATCACTAATGAACAGACTTTTATAAAAATGAGACCAAGATTAGCAATGTGCTTATTTACTTCACTTAATACATCTTGGATACCTTCAATATAATTTTTTTGTTGATATGTTCATTCTTTATAACAGGATTTACTTGCTGCTAGTGAAATGAAATAATGTGTAGGAGATATCTGTAAAGTTGAAGTGCTCTAGTCCACTGAAACCTGTTCTATGCCGATTTAGTGGAGTGTCCTATACTATATTTCCACAAAAATACAATTTCTGGTTCTCTATCCTTTATTCTTATCTTTCCTTTTTTTAGTTGAACTATATGAAATTGATAATAATCAACAAGTTGGATTCACTGAACAGTTGTTTTCTTTTATTGCCAAGAATTGCTTGAATTATTACCTCCCAAGGCCAGTTTAGGACTCTCTAAAACATAGCTCAATAAGTCTCCTGTGTTTCATTGTATGGTGATAGGATAAGATATAAGAGAAAGTGCTCATACCTGCTGCTAAAAGGAAGCTATCTAATAGAAAATTATTCCCAAATTGAGATAATTTCTCCCTTACTAGGGAACCTCACCAATTCAAAGTTATGAAGATGTATTTATTCTCTTTCTCCTGCTCTGCCTTCTCCAATTCTGCAATAAGCTGATTTTTTTTTTAAATTTCAACAAGCCATGCAACTTCAAAGTCTAAAGCTATTGGTTTCAGAGGCTCTGTTCAGTCTCAAAGGTCATAGATCCTTCCACCCTGTCCAAGCTTGTACGGATCACGTTCTTTGTAGGATTCTTTTGCTTTGATCTTTGATGGATTACTGGCCAGATCAGGATTTCCATGGACGCAGATTTGAGAGCGTTTTGTTGTGGAAAGAAATTTTGGCAAGGCTTCTTTAAAAACTTGTTAGATATAGAAGGATAAATCCACTCTTGATAAAGTATTATGTAGTATACTATTGGCCTCAATAAATATTATCAATATCATAATTTAATAATGGTGGTAAAGTGGTTTCCATATATTTAGAGAGTATGATATAGATCATGTTGCTAAAAACCGATAGAGAAACAGTGCTACACAATACTTCCTGAGTGGAATAATTGTTATTTTTCTCTTTTAAATTATATCAACATTCAAATGTCCTATATATAAGGAGTTTCCTAATTCTTTTATACAAAAGGATAGATTTAGTGCATCTAGAATACATCTGTTTACTTCAGTCAAAAACAACTAATTGACATTCTAGGTGACTTTAAATTGCATTTTTTTTTTTAGCTAGAGAGAGGGAGAGAGCGAGCACAGGCAGACAGAGAGACAGGCAGAGGCAGAGGGAGGAGCAGGCTCCCTGCTGAGCAAGGAGCCCGATGTGGGACTCGATCCCAGGACGCTGGGATCATGACCTGAGCCGAAGGCAGCCGCTTAACCAACTGAGCCACCCAGGCGTCTCTAAATTGCATTTTTTTTAAATAATTCTACTTTTGTTTTATTTTAATTTTCTAGTGATCTTTTGATTTGTTTTTAATATAGCACAAAACTTGCTTCTTTGTACATTATGCTAGTTTGAAAAATATAATGAAAAATTCATTTCATTCATTTTTCATTGTTTTATATTAAGCATACCCATGTGGATTTTCATTTTGTGTTTCAAAACAGATTAGCAAATGAGAATAATGGAAAAAATCTTTTTCATTTCCAACTGTCCTTAAATCACTTATATTCTTACCTTATACATTTGTTATAGTAGTAGGAAACCATGACATACTTTGGCTGTAGTTAAAATAGAAAACATTTTAATCGTGGGTGTGGAAAAATCTCTCCAAAGATTTCTTTCTGACCAGTTGTGGTATTTAAGTACTGATTCAATTAGAGCTAAGTGAATATTCACCAGGACAGAAAGTGGACTTATAAATTTAACCAAGAAGCAGGTGATTATTAATTTCCTGCCTCCTTTCCTGCTTGATAGTAAATTGACTCAAGTACATTATAGATGAAAGAGGCAGTCCATTGGAATTCCCTCTTTGATGGAAGGTAAGGAAACAAGATTGTATTTTCTAACCACTAATATAAAAAAAAAAAAAAATCATGATTTTGCTTCTTTTCCTCAGCATCTGGTCAGGGTTGGGGAGGGTGGATAACTCACTGAGAATGCCTATTAATTTGAGACCTGAATTTTTGGGTAACTGATATTATCCTAGTATGCAAAATAGGATTATAAGAACACCTTTCAAACTTTTTAAAACATTTATTGAGAAATCCAAATTCATGGATGGCACTTAGTAAATGAAGTGTCCCTAATGTGGAGTGTTCCATTTCTTTTCTCTTTCTACTAGTTTCCCTAGTTCTTTTCCATGGGAGTGGGATTGTGCTACATATTATACCTTAGATTATATGGGTGTTTTCCTTCCAACATAAAAAATATTTTTACTGTACCATATCCTTCATTATAATAACAATGATAGTGAGTATTTGTGGAGTATTTAATGTATGCTAGGCCCCTTTTCTAAGTGTTGGGCATATAATAATCTCATTTAATCCTTATAGTAACTTTATATAGCTGATATTTATATTCAATTTTTTAAAGTAAGATACTAAAATATTTAAAAAAATCCAAAATTCATAAGACTGTTTAATGATGGATCTGAGATTCATATCCAGAAAATATAATTCTGGGTCCTAGAAGCTTAACTACTCTATAAAAAGTGGCCATCTCAGACAACTCTGTGTGAAATAATGATTATTCCATCCATCCCACTACCATTAAATTGGCATTTTACATCCTTTTACCCTGTCCGTTTTTCTCCTCAGCTCTTATAAGTCCCTGCATATATTGTATTTATTTAGTAGCTAATTATTTTACCCTCCCTCTATTTGAGTATGATGTCCTTATGGGTCTTAGAAATTGTCTATTTTTGGTTATATCCCAAGTTCACAGACCAATGCCTTGCTAACGTAGTCCCTTAAAAATAAAGTTTAAAAGGAACACAGATCTTTGGGGACTCCCATCTGGGCTGAAACTGAGGTGGTTCGAGTGTCTAACACTCGAATAGTGGGGGAGGAAGGGTTTATAAAGAAGTGATTAGACGAGATAGGATGAGAAGAATTCCAGGACTAATGTCCTTTCTGTAGCCAGCAAGTGGGATGAAATGAAATAAAGGCATGTTTCTTAAGCCAGAGCTAAAAATATGTACAATAGCTGGTATGGCAGGCTAGAATTCTGCTTCTTTGGCAAGAATCATAGATGTTCTAAGAAATCCCTTTGTTTGCCCAAGATCTGAAGTTAATGATGCCCTTTATCCTAGGTCTTTGCTGTCTGTTTGGCCAGCTCTAAGACAAATTCTTCTCCATCTTGAAGAAAGAGCTCCTTGTTATCAAAGACTGTACTTTCAGCAACAAAGACCATTGGTTTTCTGTTTCTTTACATTGGAGAAATCAGAGATTTAGTCTTCTGTGTTCTCTGGTTCTTCTCATTTAAGTTTTCCTTTGCCAGTGGAATAGATCCAAATTACTCGCATTCTTTTTTTGATGAACAAGACTATTCCTTCATCACTACAAAGCAGAGTAGAAATTATCTGTGGCAATAGACTATCAGGCTACAATCTCTGTCTGAGGCTATACGTGGAAAGATGGATTACTAGCCAATTCATATATTTTTTCAGTTTTAATTCAAGACATTGACAGGAATTTGAAGAAAAATACAAGAGAATATTTTGGTGTCTGCCATCATTACTGCTGTGGCTTACATTTTAAAAGAAGATCTAAGAATGTATAAATTAATAACTCCATAACACAATAGAACATAATTGAATAGTATATAGTACTAAGCAACACTCAATATAAAAAAAAAATTTGATTGATTCAACTAGAGTACTCTCTTCTGAGTAAATTCCTTGAGTTTGAGTGAGGCCTTGAAAAATGGGTTAGCAATACATAGGGTAGAGAATGAGAAGGAAAGTATTCTAAGTGAGAGAAAAGAAGAACATAGTTTGGGCATGTGGACAGTTATTGGCATTACTTATTAATGTCTACTTTAACTTGATAATATAACTTACATAAAGGCAGAATCTTTTCTTGTTTTTTTTTTAAGATTTTATTTATTTATTTGACAGAGAGAGATCACAAGTAGGCAGAGAGGCAGGCAGAGAGAGAGGGGGAAGCAGGCTCCCTGCCAAGCAGAGAGCCTGATGTGGGGCTCGATCTCAGGACCCTGGAATCATAACCTGAGCCGAAGGAGGCTTAAACCACTGAACCACCCAGGCGCCCCTCTTGTTTTTCATGCCACTAAACTGGTACTGGGATAATTGTACATGTAGGTGCTCAATAAATAGCTGTTGAAGAATTGATAAGGAAATAAATATTTGAAAACTTATAGGGAATATTTCTAGATAATGAATAGAACTGTTTGAAACAGATAATAATTAATAATAACTTTTTTGTTGGGCCTATATCATGTGTTAGGAACTGATCTAAACACTTTGCATTTGTTATGTCTTTTAGCTCTTATGATATCCCAATATAGTAGGTACTTACATCATCTCCATTTTGTAGTTGAAAAAAATGAAACAGAAAAGTGAAGTAACTTTTCCAGAGTCACAGAGCAATTACTGGTAAAGCAGTAATTCTAACCCAGTCTTTCTGTACAATCTGTGCCCTTAACCCTATGCTATACCTTCTCTTGTAGATAAAGTAGTAACATAGCTTTGAAACATTTCTTTTGAAGGTAATTTAATGCCAAAGTAAAAGAACTTTGAGGGTTATTTGTTTTTTGTTTTCCATTTTTTAAAAATATTTTATTTATTTAACTTGACAGACAGAGATCACAAGTAGGCAAAGAGGCAGGCGGAGAGAGAAAGGAGGAAGCAGGCTCTCCGCATAGTAGAAAGCCCTACGTGGGACTTGGCTCCATCCCAGGACCCCGGGATCATGGCCTGAGCCGAAGGCAGAGGCTTTAACCCACTGAGCCACCCAGGCACCCCTTTGTTTTCCATTTTAAAATTACTTTATTTTATTTTATTTAGCTTTCTTGAACATAATTGACAAATACAAGCTATATGTATTTACGGTATATAAGTTGATGTTTTGGTATATGATATATTGTGAAATAATCATTACAATCAAGCTAGTTAACATACCCATCACCTCACAGTTACTTTTTTCCCCTTTTTTTCTATTGCGATTCTCTTTTCTTCTCCCCCCTGCCATTTTTTTCTTTTCATTTGCTTCTCATTTTTAATGGAGGGATTCTGTAAAAAGGTGCAACTGCAGAAAGACATCTTGCAACACACAAAGTGGATCAGGGGAGAGAAATGGAACCAATGATAACGTAGCCATCAAGGGTTAAGCATGTGATGCAAGTGATGGCAATAACTGGAAATTCAAGAAGGAAAATGTGATATGATAAAAGTTGGAGAAATATGATTCAAAGATAATTCCTCTTTTCAGAATTGATTGTCAGGGAATTTGCTGGAATATATTCTAATTATTGACCTACAGAACACATTCCTTGAGGCCAATTTTAAGAAAAATATTAAAGCAGATAAGACCTACTTTGCAGTAACTTTATAAAATCTAAACAGATGTGAATAGCAAGTGAATAGCACATAAAATGCAGATGGTTCCCATGTTTATTCCCATGGTTAAAAAGGAAATTCCTGTTCCTTCTGGGACCTAATTCTTATTTTAGGAAACTTACAATTAGACCTTAGACATAGGAAATGAGAATTAACATTTGTTTCTGGGAAGAAAAAATATTCTAGGGAGAAAATTTTGGATATTGAGCTGTAATTTTAAAATCTATAATCCAGGGGCACCTGGGTGCTCAGTTGTTTGAGTGTCAGACTCTTGGTTTTGACTCAGGTCACCATCTTGGGGTCATGGAATCAAGTCCCTCCCCCTCCATTGGTCTCCACATTCAGCTTGGAGTCTGCTTGGGGTTCTCTCTCTCTGTACCTCTCCCGTCGCCCCCTCGTCCAAATTGTGTGTACACTCCCTCTCTCAAATGAATAAATAAATAAAATCTTAAAAAAAAACAAAAACGAAAATCCACTTTAGCAATAATCTGGTGCACAGATCACATTTTAATATTAAGATTTATGAGGCCTTAAGAGATTAAGAAAAATTTAATGAAGAATAGCATTAGTAGTAGGTTGGGAGAAGAAGCCAGTTACATTCTCCAGGTTCCTGGTAGTTACACCAGAAAACAAAGTACACACTGATGATGTCCTTTGTCAAGCAAACTCCTACCTTGTCTTCCTGCCTATAGCCAATGCTGTTGTTACCCTTCCCACATTATTTGTGTGACAGGACAACTTTCCCCCAGCTGTTGCAGTTATTGATGCTAAGTGGCTTGCAGAAATATTTTTCTCTGGAGAATTGCCCTTGCCTGAAGGGAGTCACTTTGTACAGAGACACCTATGAGTTTATGCCCCACCCCCTGCTACCATGGCTGACAATAGTCAGTATATGACTGGTAATCTCTGGCCCCCTTGTGTCAAGGTAGACTAACTCTGTGATATTCCTCATGCTCCAGATCTCCCTGTGGGATCAGGCTGAGGGTAGATTTTAGCTACATTTTTCTTAGCTTTTTTTCTCTTTCTGCTCTTCTTACTTTCATAGGTTTGTGGTTGTTTTTTTTGTTTTTTTGGGGGGGTGGTTTCCCCCAAGAGCACTTCCTCAATAAATCACCTGCACAAGCCTCCCTTTTTCAAACTACTTCTCAGGAGCCCAGGCCAAGGCAGTAACTAATACTGAGACAGCATCACTAATTACACAAGCAGGAGTAGTGGGAGAAGGAGAAGCAGGCCTCCTGCGGAGCAGGCAGCCAAATGTGGGGCTCGATCCCAGGACCCTAGGATCATGACCTGAGTCAAAGGCAGATGCTTAACGGCTGAGCCACCCATGACTGTTGATTTCTAACACAGAACTGTTAGGTGATGCGATCTGTCCTGTTTTCGTTGGGAGTCCAAATAGCTGATCTTGGAGTTTGTAGAGGCACTATGACTACATGGTGTTGACTGAGAGCTTGGGTTCAGGAGTCACATAATCTGGGTTTAAATCCCAATGTGGGACAAGTCACTCAAATCTCTCTGTTTTTAAATATTCTACTCACTTCATAGAATTTGTCTGAAATAATAGGAAGAAAAATTACAGCTTAGTCATAGTGATTTTGATGAATAATTAATAGCAATAAAAATAACACTTCTACCCAGATTATCTTAATAGCCACATAATTGTAGTATATTTACTTAACATTAAAAAATAATTCAAATCAGTGATACAGCCCTCTAAATACTAGTTGATAATTTTATTTTTAAACTGTTACTCTGTTCTTTGTGGGGCCAGGGGTTTGTCAGAGTGGGGAACAACAGAAAAAAATCAGTTTTCTTTATTGCTCACCCCACAAAAACCATTTTGCTTGTCTCTGATGGGTGGATACATTGGCATTTTTGATGATGACTTAAGTATAAATTTTCTAAAAATGGCTCAATTGAGAAATGAAACATTTCTGATTCAGGAGGCCAGATTTTGTGACTATTAGTGTATGCATACATTGCTTACTGTTTAATTTTTCTCAATCTACTGTGTAAGAATTTTTCATCCACAAGTAATGGATATTTTTGTGTGTAAGATTTAGAGATGATAAAAGAAAACAATTGGCAGTAAGTTACCTAAAATGTTAATTTCCAACGTGTACATTGCATTATCCCAGTGTTTAGAGTCATTAACAATTTTTCTAGCTTGAATCAAGATGAACAAAGAAAGAAAGAAAAGAAAAACATTATCAATGAATATGATATAAGTACCCATATGGTCAGAAGATTAAATAAAACCTATTTAGAAAATGTATCTTCTAATCAGCTCTCTTGGGTGATTTATTTTTAGTCATCTCTATGCCTTTACTATGCAGTACCTGGTGCCTGATCAATTATTAGTTTGAGCATGGAGTGCTGCTTTTTAGAGCACTATCAACCCCCTTGAAGTAAATTGTATCCTGTGGCTAAAATTTGACATGGTTCAGGAAACACATACATCGTATATTCTTCAGTGGTGGGTTGCTATTTCTCAGACCCCTCAGAGGCATTTACATCCTCAGTGCTTGAGCCAAACTTTCCAGGGCTTAGATTCTTTGAAAACTTCAAATGCTCTGTAGTGTTATCAGACCAGTGGTGAAACTGATCTCAAAGTCCACTATTAAAACTCCCCTCAAGGACATTTTCATTAGAACTTTGTACATGGGCAGTTCAAAAGATCCAGCTATTGATTTTTGTTCAGAAGTCCTGTCTCCACTTTCATATTACGCAACTTTTTTGACAGACTTTCAAAAACCACAAACTGTGGGCTGCCTGTGATTCCAGCCAGGATTTTATGCTGCTCATTTGATTTCCTCAGGCCACATCCTTCTCGTGTCCTTGTCAACACTGCAAGGAGAAGAGCCGTCTTAGAAGATTTGCTAAAAAGCAGAAGCAATTTCACAGCAATGGAAGAAAAAAAAATCTGACCTTTCAATGCACAAAAAAATCTCACTTAAGTAAATAACCTTTTTAGCTGTAAAATTTTGTTGCAGCATTCATTTATCAGACATATAGGTAATCAGAGTGTTTATTTCTTTTCGCCATTTAAAATTTCATGAAAGGAGTTAGGAACCGATGTGTGTAAATTGCAGCAAAGAGCCTCTAGCATATGCGCTCGGCACATTTAATGGAATTATCTATTGTAGAGTAGGTGGCAGAGGCAGCAGAGGAATTAATTATTGGGATAGATATTTTATATCTATCTGCCAGTGCAATGTGAAATAAGATTTGCTTCCATATTAATTCTGTCGCTTGGTATGGCCTTTCAAAAGTGACAGTTTCTAAAAAGAGAGAATTGAATCATGTGTTTGGTCCTGAACCGTAGTGTGAACATTTCATGGCCTACTAGTTCATTCTGAATAGAGCAATTTTGGTAGAGTTTGTCAAGTTCAATTGTAAGATAGCTAAATGGAGGGACTGAAGGGACAGTTTATACAGGTGGGGACCTCACTGGTTTCAAACTTGGAGATGACATATAAACGTAGCTTTACATGTCAGAATAAAATGTAAACTCCATAGGGAACCCTATATAGTTCTTTCTCCACACATATGGGTTTTCTATGAATATTACTATTACTTATCATTTGAGATAGCTTTTTCCTGGGTGGTCACCTTTGAAAGGCACTGGACAATGGACTTCACCCACATCATCACATTTTGTTCTCAAAACAGCCACTTGAAGTGGGTGGTATTAATATCTCCATATGATGGATGAGGAAACAGTGGCTGAGAGAAAACAAGAAAATCACTCAAAGTCTATGCTTAAAAAGATTGAGCCAGAGAATATGCAAGATCCAAAGACTGACACAGCAAGAGTGCTGGAATGCCATCTCCAAGATTATGATTATAATATCACATGCCACTAGGGGGCAACATAGACTCTCCATCTGTCTGAGCCCATTTGTTCCCAAAATGTCTAAACAAGGCATGGAACAAAGACCAATGAAAGGACATAAACCAAACACTCCAATATTGAAAGCAGAAATAATACTTTATTAAAATATTAAAACATGCTCTCTCTTATAGATACAAAATGTTGCCTTATTTATCAAAGAAAAAGTAGATGTTTCTTATTGAGATGAGTGCTTTAATTATATGTTTTATCTTTTTCTTTCCTGAGCCCACTTCCCCTCCATACTCAACTTGCAGTCTACCATACAATGACAACCAGGCAGTGAAACATGGTCTCATTTGGGTTTTCTTGTCAACCTTTTCAAGGAAGTATTGGAGTGCAGTAGGTTTACCTTACACAAAGCACTATATCCAAGGCCAATTTTAAAATGTCAGACAGTGAAGAGTTCCATGCTGCCACAATTCAGGATGCAAGTGGACACTGGTGAACAGTCAGATGTGTCTCTTTTAGATCAAATGTAGAAAATGTACTGTTCCTATAAAAAGCTGTTAGCAAGTTCGTGAACTTGACAGCACAGGGCAACAGCTTCCTATTGTAGGAAGAAATGAAAGCGTGCAATACTTGGTTTTCCTGATGCTTCTCTCTTATTTGATCCTTTTGAATTCATTTTCATACTCCCCCTGCTGGACTTAATCAGGCCTAAACAAATGAGTTTGGGTGGTTGCAGCCTGTTGACCTATAGATGACACATTTCACATCAAGTTGCCCAGGAGTTCGGTTCTTTTGTGCCGTGTTGAGTAAAAATCAGTCATTTGAGGCCAAAAACCATATTGTGTGTTAAAACTTATAAAAAAGGGGGGGGGGTGCTAAGTTCAGTACTGTCTGAATTAAGCAGTTTCAGTCCGATAAAATATCAGAAACAAATGAGGTGTTCCTGTAAAATATTTTAATAAGGGTCAAATTTAAGAAATGTATAAAACAATTAGTTTTTTTTTTAACTTTTGGGGACCAAAATTTATACAGAGTAAGTATATGAGAGATAGAAAATCATGTGGATTTTCAAGAGAGATAGTATCCAGCATATTTACCTTTTTAACTACCTTAAAATAAACACATTATTTCAGTGTTCAGTGTTCAAAATAAACACAGAAATAGAGATCTCTTCATTCTTGGATTACTACAATATTAGCTATTTACTGAATATCTTCTCTGAATCGGGCTCTGAATCATGCTTACTGAAAATAAATAACTACAAATCCAACTATCATGAACACTCACTTGGGTCCTGGGTGATTTAAAAAAAAAAAAATCTTGGAAGATTTTATTGATGACATAGGTCTTGGAGGTCTCTTGCCCTCAATCAATAATTGAATCATGAACATGTTACATGTAAATTATAGGAGATTCTTTTTCAATTGTGACATTACAGTTTCTTCTAGATCCTATAGCTTCTTAGCAAGATAACATCACTGGGAAAAGGAGAGTCATGACTTGCCACTTCTGTTTTCATTCCTGAGTTGGAACTTTACCCTTGGAAATCTCTCTTATCCTCCTCATCTATGACACTGTGTGTAATTTATACCCTCATAACATTATTGGTGTTTTTAGTATGTTTCCTGTATTCCCAGGGTGTTTTGGAGGGTCTTCATTTGGCTTCAATGGCTGTGACAAATGCCGTAACCCCATAGATCCTACATATCAACCAATGAAAGGGACAAAAAAAAAAGTTGTTCTGCTTAAAAATGTAGAAATACAGGGACACGTGGGTGGCTCAGTCAGTTAAACATCTGACTCTTGATTTTGGTTCAGGTCATGATCTCAGCATCCTGGGATGGAGCCCCACATGGATCTTCATACTCAGTAGGGAATCTGTTTGAAATTCACTCTCTCCCTCTGCCCTTCTGTCTGCATTCTCTTTCTCTCTCTAAAATAAATAAATAATTTCTTAAAATAAAATAAAACTGTAGAAATACAGAAAAATAGAGTGTTTTATTTTCCTGCTATTTATTTAGCTATTCATTTATTTGCTTTGTAAATATTTTATTTGTTTGAGAGCGAAAGAGTGAACGAGAGAGCAAAAGCAGGAGGAGTGGCAGAGGAAGAGGGAGAAACAGGCTCCCCACCAAGCAGGGAGCTTGATGTGGGGCTCAGTCCTAGGACCCCTGGGATCATGATCTGAGCTAAAGACAGACACTTAACCCACTGAGCCACCCAGGAGTCCCTGTTTGCCTGCTTTTTAAAAAATCTTTCCTTAGACAAGTTCTGCCCATTTAAAAAATGTTCCCCAATTTTATTGAGATATAATTAACATACAACATTTTATTTGTTTAAACTGTACAACATAATGATTTAATATATATTACAAAATGATTACAATAAGTTTAGTTAGCATCAGTGACCTCACATAGCCGTAATTCTTTTTCTTTTGGTGAGAATTTTTAAGATTTACTCTCTTAGCAACATTCAAATACACAGTGTTGGTAACTCTAGGCACCATGCTGTACATCACACCTCCCACATTTATTAATTTTATAAATATAAAAAACTGAAAGTTTGTACCTATTGACCATCTTTGCGATTTTCTTTATCTCACCTCCTACCTCTTTCAACCACCAATTTTTTTTCCTTGTTGCTTGAGTTTTGTTTTTGTGTTAGAGTCCACATATAAGTGAGATCATATACTATCTGTCTTTCTCTATTTGATTTATTTAACTTAGCATATTGCCCTCAAGGTCCATTTGTCTCATATGGCATGAGTTTCTTCTTTATTGTGGACAATTAATACACCATTGTATATTTATATCACATCTTCTTTATCCATTCACTCATGGAGAGAGGTTGTTTCCATGTCTTGGTTGTTGTAAATAATGCTTCAGTGAACATGGGGTTACAGATATTTCTTTGACATAGTGATTTTGTTTCCTTCAGCTATATACCCAAAAATGGAATTACTGGATCATACAGTAGCTCTAGTTTTAATTTTTTCGGGAACCTCCATATTATTTTCAATACTGGCTGCACCAGTTTATAGTCCCATCAACAGTGTACAAAGGCTTCCTTTTCTCCTTATGCTCACCAACACTTCTTATCTCTTGTCCTTTGCTAATAACCATTTTAACAGGTGTGAAGTGATATTTCACTGTGGTTTTGATTTGCATTATCCCAGTGCTTAGTGATATTGAGCACCTTTTCATATACCTGTTGGTCATTGAAATGTCTTTGGAAAAATATCTCTTGAGTTTCTCTGCCCATTTTTTAAAATTTCTACCCTTTTAATGTAGGTGTCCAGAGCACCTGGGAGGGTACTAGGTGTGTTTTGATATTGAATAAATGTTTGTTAAATCCATTGTATTTCCATTAGTTGGGACAATAGAAAAACAGCAGATAAATCATTATATTTAATCCACCTGGTAAAGGTCATCACTTTTACAAAAAGAATGGAAAATCTTATGACTTTATGTTAAACATCCTCTAAACAAATAATAGTAATAATAAAGATTTAATGGACACTTACAGTTTGTCAAACTTTTGTACATTATGAAACATTTGTAGTACATTATTTCTTTCAATACTTAAAACATACACACATTTTAATCGGAAGAGTATACTGAACCTTAGAAAGATGAAGTGACTTGCCTAATATCACTCGGCTTCTGAATGCAATTGACTGTTCGAACCTAGGTCTATCTCTGAATTACTCTTTTTATCACCTCTCTGTGACCCTGCAGGATCTCCTTTTAACTTAGAATATTTGAAATCATTCTTACCTCATTTCTGACACTCACATTCACTGAGTCTCAAACTTCTATATAATCTCTCTCAGAAATAACTCATAAATCTATTCTGTACTATTTACCCTACTTCTCTCTCTTTTGTAATTTATGTTCTCTTTAATTTTCATCTCCATTATTTTGACAGCCCCACCCAGTTCTCTCAACCTGAACTCTCCCAGTTCAATTTTTATTTTGTTTTGTTTTGTTTTATTTTACTTTTATGGGGTTCCCAGAACTCATGCTTCTTCAAAATATGGCCCCAGACTACCTCTTCAAATTTACCTCTTCCAATATCACAGCACAAATCCTACCCAGCCACAAGGAACTTTTTATAATGTGTCTACATTCTTCAGATGAACCATTCATCTTATGCCATGTTCTTCACATGAGTTGCCCAGTTGCCTTTAAAGTCCTTGTGTAACTTCTCTACTGTGAAATCCTCTATTAACTAACCATCAAGCACATGTTCAAATATGAAGATTTCATGGATTTTTTTAAGGCACCATTATTTGTTTATTCCCATATCACTAAGCACATAATACCTCTAATATACTATCTTTCAGATTTACATATGTGTGTCATGTTTTGGATAGTCATGTTTTATTCATCATGTATTTCCATTAAATATTATAGTCCTAGCCACATACTTTGGTAAATGTATTAGGAATGAACAAATGAAGTTACATATTTAGTCAAATATTTAGGTAGGCTCAAAATCCCTTAGAGGAAAAAGAATGGGCCAGTGACAGAAACCTTTTATCAGAAAAATTTTTTATATTCAAATGTCAGTATTAAAAAACAGGTGAAAATATACTGGGATGAATGGACAGGACAGATCACTTGGACTTCCTTTTACATCCTAAATAACTAGCTTACAAATAACACAAATATTATATGCAACTTCATATAAAAACTGCAGGCAAATCATGCCAAGAAACTTGCATGAATGGTTATTTTTTGTTGATGTTGTTGTTATTTTGGCACCTTATATTCAAACTTCAGATTGCTTAAAATAACTGCTTTTTCTCCCTAAAATGCATTTGTGTGTGATATTCTTCTTGATTTGAATTTCTCTAAAATCTTTTCATTACTGAATTTATTATCTGCTTTTACACCAAGTATGTGAGCACTTATCATGAGACTTACATGTAACCCACCTGAGAAAATACTAAAACAATGTTGAAATTCCTTCTCACATGTACTTGGATCCAGCTACGAAAACCAAAAGCAATTTGGGAAAGGTTTTGTGAAAGAAAGAAACCACCCCTGGTGAATTAAGAAAAATATGTGTGTCTCTATTTTAGTAATTTACTGTTGAATGCAATCACTTATATGGAGACTGTGGCTATTTCTATTAAACTGCTTTGAAGTTGAGGTCTTTCACTTAAAAAGCAGTAGTTGGATTCAAAATATTTCAAGTAAAAAAATACTTCAAGAGAGTAATTTTGAATTTGTAGAACTCTTCACTTGTAAATGTGAACATACTTTTATTCTCTTATTAATTCTATTCTTGAATTAAAATTTACTACAGTTTATTAGATACCTACCAAGCACCAGGAATCCCCTGTTGCTGGTCCTTGGGTTACTATGATCAGCAAGAAAGGTGTTTTTTCTGTCTTCATATTGCTTAGAATCTATTATAGAAGACAGATACTAAATATGTAACATCCAGCAGAACTGGAAGGAAGTACTATGGAAATACACGATTGTCAAAGCCACCTATCCTGTGGAGAGGCTCTGGAATGAACTCCATAAGGAAATGACATATTAGGCTGAGACTTAGAGAAAAATTGCAAGTTAGGCCAACTAAGGAAGGGAGCTGGGAGTGATCCAGGAAAAGGGGAAATAAGTTGACAATTAATGACTGTATAGATTTGTAACTACTTTAAAGTAATGCAAAATTTCATTAGCTAGAAATGCAAAGCCATTTTAAATAAAGAAAAATAAGTTGTGCAAGTTTGTTTATTGAATCATCTTTTTAATAGTAAAAATTTAGTAAACCATCTCTATGTCCAACAGCATGAAATAGACTAGAAAATTCGGGTATATCCTCTCAATGGTCAGAACATTTTAAACAGTAAAATAGTTGCATTGAGGACTGTGAAGCAAAGTAGAAAATGTTTATTACATAATATCATGTGGAGACAAAAAATATTGTTTTAAGTCCCTCATAACTATACACATACAAAATAAATATTTTTTTAAAAACTGGAAAGTATATGGAAATTATGTTTATAAAAAATGTTGGTTCCTATGCCCAAAAAATGTATGTTTTAACTTTCTACAATGTAGTAATATAGCTTTTTTTTTTTTTTTTAAGATTTTACTTATCTCTTGAGAGGGAGAGAAAGTGGGAGAAGGGAGAGGGGCAAAGGAAGAGAAAGAGAGAGGGCTGAGCAGATTCCCCTTGAGCAGGGAGCCCGTGGGGCTCCATCCCAGAACCCTGGGATCATAACTTGAACCAAAGGCAGAGGCTTAAGGGACTGAGCCACCCAGGAGCCCCAGTAAAACATCTTTATAAAAATTAACAAAAGAAAAGAAAACACTGGATAAAGAAGTTCTGCTTTAAAACTAACTACAATAAAGCAAAGTAAATCCCACTTTGAAATGAATATCATGAAGAAATTTTTTTTTACAAATCAAGAATTTCAACTCCAATAAATAGAGTAAAGAGAGGCTTATCATGTTCATTTTAATGAAGCCAAATAATAGCATTTATTCAATTTTACTGATTTGATAGAGCATTTCACAGAATGGTAGAACTGGAAATTTCCTTCATGTTAATCTTACTCTATGTCTTCTCTTTGTAGCCAACAAAACTGAGAAAGGTGACATAAATGTATTTGAAGGGGCATTGTGAACCTATCTTTTGGGGTACCTATGAGCCAGAAATGTTAAACAAAGAGAAATGAAGTTGTAAACTCATTCGGCTGCTCTCTTTGAGATTATAACAAGAGGGAAAATGTAACACTTCACTCCTAACTCTCATTTCCCAGGCACTTCTCGCTTTTATTTCTATCATGGTTATAAAAATGTAGAAGGTTTTTTAGAAAGCAAACCATGAATTTCCTATTTGTCTAACTACCATCATAGGACAAACTGACAATCTGTGCAGTGCTACACATTCTTCACTGCCACGATAACAAATGGCTCTAGAAATGCCATACGAGTCCTCTTCCTGCTCCCCTTGTTGGGAACAAAACTGATACAGAAGGTTTGGGCTGTGAGTCAAGAAAGTAGATAAACAAACCGAACTAACAGTTGGGAGTAGGATTAGAGAAAATGTTCTCCTGAGATTTCTATTGTTAGAAGAGTAGATAAGACTGCTAACAATGAAGGGAAATAAAGCAATATGCATAGACAACGAGACAAAGTCTAAACATGTCACCAACACATAGGGCAAGAGACAAAATCGGGTTCAGTGGGAGAGGACTTTTTTGTTACTTCCCTTGAAAAGTATTGGATCCGCTTGTATTTTTTTTTTTATTCACCTCCCCCTTTAATGTTACATGTTAATTTGATTTACAAAGTGACTATTCATGGCTATCTCTACACATCTCCTTGTTGTTTGTGGAGTCACATATCATTCAGGCATTTTTTTCTTCTACTTTTGGCCCATTCTGAGGTAGGTTAAATGAAGTGGGAAATTGTCATTTACTGATGAGACTGATAAATCTGGGAGCCAAAAAAGATAATGTGAGCTCAATGCACATTTTCTGCAAGATCTCCTTTAGAGGGTAGAGTAATTTAGAGGGTAGAGTAATTTTCCCAGTTCATCTGAATACTGATTACAATAGTCAATTCGAACAGGTAGTCAACAATAGAAAAATCTGTCAAATCAGATATTTGAAATCTTACAAATATCAATACTAGCAACTGCTAGATTAACATGTAAACTGTGTTTTGCAAAAGGTGAGGTTCTAACTCATTGAAGTCCTTTGTTTCCCATTCTCTAAAATGATGCATTTGGATTAGATTATCTACAAACTTTTTTCTACCCCTAAAATTTGTAACTTTTTAATTAAAATATATTTTTGACTATTGTGATGATAAAAAACTGGTTTGAACAGGTAAGCTGAATTTCTCACAGCAGAATTTGACATCTTGCCTAGATGGTTGGCCTTACAGACTGGACCATACTGCTAAATTTATAATTGATGATATTATGTTTCAGACTAAAATACTTTATCTTAAATTTAATCTTGTAGCTCACATACTGTTTTAAATTAACATTTGCATATACATATTCATAAGGTCTGTTATCTTACCCCCCCAAAAAGATCAACTCAGCCAAACAAATATCAGTTAAAATACAGCTTAAAACAACAATTGAGAAAAATATATATTCCTTTCTTTAGTAAAGTGCACTACAGAATCACTTTGGCATAAATTTATGTCAAATTGCTTAGTATTTTCACCAAATATAATTATAGACATAGGAATAATACATTTCTACTAAAATTAACAAGAAGTTAGAGAGGTCCTAGACCTTAATTAACAAGTGCCTCCCTGGTTCTATAAAGCTCCTGAAACCCACTTAAGACCAACCAGAAAATTATCCTAACAGTCTTAACTTTTAGCCTAGTAAAGTCCAAAAAACATTTTTGCCTTCCATGTCCACTTATTTTCTAAAAGGAAAAAAGAAGTTTTCTAGATTTCAAGGAAATGAAGAATACCAATAAAAGGGAAGTTGTTGGTTGTGTTAAATCTAATCAGGAAGTCAAATAACTATTCCTTTAGTGGAGCACTTTGTTGTAGGAGCTGAATAGATTAAATCAAACATTAGGATCTGAGAATCTTTTTTTATAGATAGGTAGCCAGAAAGCAAGTATGTTGTTGTAAAAATACATAAAATAATTAAATAGCTTAATGGATTACAGGTCATGTGTATGTGTGTGCCTGTGACTTTTCTCAATAATTTGGCAACTTGTACTTTGGAGCTGAAAGCAAATCCTGAGTTAATTCCTTATGGAGTATTTTATTTCCACCAACAGAAGTAAGAAGAGAAGTAAGGTCTAACCTGTAGCTTTTTCATGAGTTTGAAGATTTTATCCAGATCCTTTTCCTTTCTACTGTGTAGCTTTCAGTGTATCAGTATAATTAACACTTTTCTAAAATAATTTTTCTTGTTCTTGCTTTAATTATTTGTTTGCCACTAAAGTTTTAGACATGATTCATTGATCTTCTAATTGTCTTACCTTTTACTGACATTTTTTCACATCATGGAGGAGGTTAGTTTATTTTTATAGACTATTCCTTGCTTGTCAGAATGACATCTCATCAACATTTCTTGGTATATTTTCCACAGTAAAATTGTTAAACATACCCATTTTTTTTTTTACATTGTAGATCTATACCTGCTTTAATTTAACAAGATAAAATGTTCCTCTTTCTCACCTTTAATGTGTTATAGATGGATTTTTAAAAAATTTTACATATTTATTTGTCAGAAAGAGAGAGAGTGATTGAGTACAAGCCAGGGGAATGGCAAGTAGAGGGAGAAGTAGGCTCCCTGATGAGAAGGAGCCTGATGGGAGGCTCGATCCCAGGATGCTGGAATCATGATTTGAGCTGAAAGGAGACCCTTAACCGAAGGAGCCACTCAAGCATCCTTGTCATAGATGCATTTTTGTTTGTAACTCTTTTCCCTCCTATCTGATATAAAAGACAACTTGTACAGAGCAATAAGTACAAATTCATGTTCATGGGCACATAATGTATAATATGTACCTTGTAGGATAATAAAAGCAAAAATAAGGTGGGAAGGAATAACACTACATAGGAGCAAAGATTTTTTGTTTCTCGACTGTTTAAATGAAGCTGATGTTAACCTGAACTAAAATGTTATAAATTAAGATGTTAATTGTAATTCCCAGTGCAACCATTAAGAAAATAACTTTAAAATATATAAATATTCATCAGTATAACTGATTATTAATAATAATTGTATTTTAATATTATCAACCATAATCATATATTTTATAGTATCATTAATAAATATCAATAAATAATTATAAATTATTAACATGTTAATAATTAATATATTGACATGTTAATAATTAATATATTAACATTACTATATTAATCAGTAAGGTAATTTAAACAGTATAGTAAAAAGAAGAATATATATATATATACATGTATATACATATATTTTTAACAGAAGAATAAAGAGATGGAGAAATAGAAATACATAAGACATATATAAAAGAAATAGCAAATGGTAGATATAAATTCTATTAGTATTTTATTCTTATCAATATAAGCATAAATATCAGTACTTATGTTAGATATATTAATTAACTTCTTGATTTGGTTTAATTAATTAAAACTCCAAATAAAGGCAGATATTAGCCAAATGGATAAACATTATATGACCCAACTATATGGTGTCTACAGGTACACACTTTATTTTTTATTTTATTTTTATTTATTTTTTTCATTTTATTTTCTTTTCAGTGTTCCAAAATTCATTGTTTATGTACCACACCCATTGCTCCATGCAATACGTGCCCTCCATAATACCCACCACCAGGCTCACCCAATCCCCACTCCCCCTCCCCTCCAAAACCCTCAGCTTGTTTCTCAGAGTCCATAGTCTCTCATGGTTCATCTCCCTCTCCAATTTCCCCCAACTCACTTCTCTCTCCATCTCCGAATGTCCTCCATGTTATTCCTTATGCTCCACAAGTAAGTGAAACCATATGATACTTGACTCTCTCTGCTTGACTTATTTCACTCAGCATAATCTCTTCCAGTCCCATCCATGTTGATACAAAAGTTGGGTATTCATCCTTTCTGATGGAGGCATAATACTCCATTGTATATATGGACTATATCTTCTTTATCCATTCATCCATTGAAGGGCATCTTGGTTCTTTCCAGTTTGGTGACTCTGGCCATTGCTGCTATGAACATTGGGGTACAGATGGCCCTTCTTTTCACTACATCTGTATCTTTGGGGTAAATAACCAGTAGTGCAATTGCAGGGTCATAGGGAAGCTCTATTTTTAATTTCTTAAGGACTCTTCATGCTGTTTTCCAAAGGGGCTGCACCAACTTGCACACAACAGTGTAAGAGTGTTCCTCTTTCTCTTCATCCTCTCCAACATATGTTGCTTACTCTCTTGTTAATTTTGGCCATTCTAACTGGTATAAGGTGGTATCTCAATGTGGTTTTGATTTGAATCTCCCTGATGACTAATGATGATGTGCATTTTTTCATGTGTCTGTTAGCCATTTGTGTGTCTTCTTTGGGGAAGTGTCTGTTCATGTCTTCTGCCCATTTTTTGACATGATTATCTGTTTTGTGTATGTTGAGTTTGAGAAGTTCTTTATAGATCTTTGATATCAGCCCTTTGTCTGTATTGTCATTTGCGAATATCTTCTCCCCTTCTGTGGGTAGTCTCTTTGTTTTGTTGACTGTTTCCTCTGCAGTGCAGAAACTTTTGATCTTGATGAAGTCCCAAAAGTTCATATTTTCTTTTGCTGCCTTTGCCTTTGGAGACACATCTTGAAAGAAGTTGCTGTGACCGATGTCAAAGAGATTACTGCCTATGTTCTCCTCTAGGATTTTGATAGATCAGGATACACACTTTAGATTCACAACCACAAACAGGCAGTTCCTCAAAAACCTAAGATAGAACTACCATATACTCCAGCAATTCTACTTCTGGAAATGTATCCAAAGGAAGCAAAAACACTTACTCTAAAAGATATATGCATCCCCATGTTGATAGCAGCATGATTTACATTAGCCAAGACATTAAACAAACTAACTGTTCATCAGTGGATGAATGGATAAAGTTGTGGTACATATATATAATGGAATATTTTCAGCCATAGCAAATGAGGAAATCCTATGATTTGTGACAACATGGATGGAACTTAAAGGCATTATGCTGAGCAAAATAATTCTGAGAAGGAAAAACAAATAATGTATCATCTCACTTACTGTAACATCTTAAAAAACAAACAACCCCCTCCAAAACAAAATAAAACAGAACATCAAACTCACAGAAAAAGAGATCTCATTTGTGGTTACCAGAAGCAGGAAGATAGGGAGTGGGGAGATCAGAGGAAGGTGGCCAAAAATAAAAACTTCTGGTTATATATAGTACTAGAGATACAGTGGACAACATAGTGACTATAGTTAACACTGATCTATGATATATAGGAAAGGCAAAACAGTAGATCCTAAAAGTTCTCTATCACAGGGAGATTTTTTTTAATTGCATTTATACAGGATGATGGATGTTAACTAAACCTATTGTGGTAATCATTTAGCAATATATGTAAATCATACCATCATATTGCATAACTTAAAATTATAAATCAATGTATGTCAGGTACTTCTCAATAAAATCAGAAGAAAAAAAAAAGACATAAATATGTTGATAGTGAAAGGGTAATAAAAGATATGCCATGCAAACAGAAAGCAAAGAGCTGGGGCAGCTATAACAATTGCAAACAAGATAAATTTTAATATAAAATTAGTTTCTACAGCAATTATAATGGTAAGAATCAATTGATCAAGAAGTTATAGTGATTATAAATATATATGCACCTGACAACAGATATTGAAAATGCATAAAGCAGACATGAAAAATTGAGGAGCAAAATAGATAATTCAACAGTAATAGTTTGAAACTTAAAATTCCACATTTAATAAAAGAGCAATTACAATATCAGCAAGAACATAAAAAACTTGAGCAACAGTATAAACGAACCAGATCTGGGGCGCCTGGGTGGCTCAGTGGGTTAAAGCCTCTGCCTTCGGCTCAGGTCATGGTCCCTGGGTCCTGGGATCAAGCCCCACATCGGGCTCTCCGCTTGGCGGGGAGCCTGCTTCCTCTCTCTCTCTCTGCCTGCCTCTCTGCCTACTTGTGATCTCTGTCTGCCAAATAAATAAATAAAATCTTTAAAAACAAACAAACAACCAGATCTAACAGATATGTATAAAAGTCCTTTTCTGAACAGTAGAATGCACATTCTTCTTGAGTACACATGGAACATTCTCAAGGGTAGAGAATATACTGGGCCATAAAACAAGTTTCAGTAAATTCAAAAATGATTGGAAATCATACAAAGTATTTTCTATTACCATGATGGAATTAAATTAGAAATCAATAACAGAGGAAAACATGGGAAATTGGAAAATATGTGGAAATTAAACAACACATTTCTAAATAACCAGTTTAAAGGAAGAAATAACAAAGAGAATTAGAAAATATTATAGCATGAATGGTACAAAACAAAACAAAACAAAAAATAACTCCGGTATCTGAACCACCTATGCACTGCTTTTATTATCTATATTTTTCTTTCACTTATCAACCATATTTTCTTGCAGTTTTGAACAACTGTTAGTTATAAGCCAGAGCTTATGTATGAAGGAAAGTCGAAACTTCTGGTGATGTTATCTAATTCCAGAGAGACTTTTCTTTTTTCTCTCTGTTAAGTAAGTAAGGTGAGAGAATGATAACTTCAGTTTCACCAAGAATTAAGCTGGTTTGGGGCTAGGTTTAGTTCTGGTAAAATAATTTATCCCAGTTTTGGTTTTGTTTAGGGATTAGCATTCCTGGGCTTTTACTTGAGAGCCTTCCTTGTGTGTGTATCCACAGCCCTGAAATTATCTGGAAAATTTCTTTCTTCTTTCTCAAGCTCCTAACCCATCTTTCTTTGGTTGTATCAAATGAAGCCTCAAAATCAGTTGCCTATCTTGGGGCGCCTGGGTGGCTCAGTGGGTTGGGCCTCTGCCTTCGGCTCGGGTCATGATCTCGGGGTCCTGGGATCGAGCCCTGCATTGGGCTCTCTGCTCGGTGGGGAGCCTGCTTCCCCCTCTCTCTCTGCCTGCCTCTCTGCCTACTTGTATTCTCTGTCTGTCAAATAAATAAATAAAATCTTAAAAAATATATATATTAAAAAAAATTTTAAAAAAATCAGTTGTCTATCTTGAGGAAAGGACAGGATAAATGCTTGAGATAGACCCTTCTCTCTAGCAGGTCTGTTTTATAATCACTATGAAGAAGCAAGATATTATATTCAATCTTTTAGATGCTTTTAACATACCCTAGTTCCTTGACTCATGCATAACCCTATCTCAGCAAATATCCCCTAGAGGAATCTGGGTATGTGTTTATGATCATTTAAAATCATATTTCTAAATTTATTATTCCATTGTCATGTATCCACTAGATGTTGTGTGTGTATGTATGTGTTTTCCCCCCACTGACTAAGGCTTTTGGTCTATGATTGCTCTGATTTTCAGTCTGTGTCCATAATCAGCAAAATGTCCCCAAGAAGAAAATTGTTTCTTCCCTTAAGGATTTTATTTCATCTAGTCCTCTTTGCTTCCACAGACCTCTGATATTTTTACAAGTATTTTTAATTTTTTTATCTAGAATGTTATTTCAGTGGGAGCATTGGTCTTTCACAACTTATTTGGCATTTATTATATGTTTTAAGCCCAAATGCCTTCTATCTTAAATAAAATGTTTCAGAAATTAAAAAGGAAGACAGAGAGAGAGAAAGAGAAATATACATCTGCCCAGCTCATTGTAAGACTGGTAAGGAAAACATTACTGAGAAGATGACATTTAACAGAACTGACAAATAATGGAATAAACCATGCAGCTACCTGGGAAAGGAAACTTCCAGATAGAGGGAACAGCAAGTGTGGGTTCTTGGGGTAGGAGTGGTTTAGAACTTTGGAGGAACAGTCAGAGGAGAGTATGGCTTGAGCAGAGTGAGAAAAGGGGGAAGTGGTAAGATATGTATTATCAGATAAGAGAATAGCAACAATGAAGTTAATATTGGATAACACAGATAACCTCATATTCCTCAGGAAAGCTAGACCCTTAAGGCTTTTTGAAATAAACTTAATCCAGCTTGTCTATTTCATAGATCTGTAATATAAGAACAGAGAGGAAAATTTACCTCCATGCAGTATTCCCTTTATGTTTTCTTTACCTAAGATTTTTTTGGATATGAATTCTTCCACTTACACATAGAATCTCTGACAAAATCACCTCCTCTCTTTAGTTTAGTTAAGGGGACTCCTTTGACTGTTAAGACACAAATTTATCTGGCAATCTAGCTATAAAACATATTTGCATTTTTACTTTATTTTAGTTTTTAGTACAATGACCATTTTCAGCAAGAGCAAAACCATATAATGTGCACAGTCTACACAGTCTAATGAGCGTTGATAAATATTGCATTCCCTTACAGTGAACAAATTTTTGCCCCCCGCTGTTTTCCTAATAGCTTACATTAGCAGGCCATGATTGCTGGAGTTTCATTGCTCTTCATCAAAGAAATGGCTGAGATCGTCTTTTTCCCACATTGCATCCATTATATAATCTGAGTTGTAAATACAAACTATTTCTATTACTAATGGCCCAGTCTGTCTCATATTAACTGTCTTCGATTTTAGCAATACATCTTAAAGTCTTTTTTACTGAGATAATTGTTTATCCTATTTTGTACTATGCTAATTCCTACAATATACTCTTTACATGTTTTAATTCTCCATTTAATTCTCACCAATTCAACCCAATTCTTACAGGTTGCGCATTGTCATATTAATTTTTCAGATGAAGAATTAAAAGTCTTAGATACATTGTGTGCTGGAAAGTGGCAGAACAGAGATTTTCATCCAATTCTGTCTCCAAATCCCATACTCTACCCATTCTTCTATGTTGCTTTCTTCCTGTTCAGTTCTTGAGCCTTTGTTCTCTGTGTGGGTCTTGGATCGTGTTTAGAATGAGAAAAGCCAATTCTAGATAATTCACCTACATACTGTAATTCTGAAGTATATCATTACTCTATGCAAAATTGTTTATGGAATCCTGACTTGGGTCACAAGATTCAAGGGATGAGAGAGAAAGAGTAGGGCATACTTAGAAAGGGATTGATATTTCTATTGGTACATAAAGTTAAAATAATGTTTACATTGTATCAATCAAAATTTTCTTGGGGTACCTGGGTGTCTCAGTTGGTTAAGCAGCGCTTTCAGCTCAGGTCATGATCCTAGGGTCTGGGATTAAGCTCCAAGTCTGGCTCCCTGCTTGGCGGGTGCCTGCTTCTCCTTCTCTCTCTGCCACTTCCACTGCTTGTGCTCTACTGCTTTTTCATTCTGTCAAATAAATAAATAAAAATCCTTAAAATTTTCTTCTTAAAAATTTTAATACACAGAGGTGCCTCGGTGGCTCAGTGGGTTAAAGCCTCTGCCTTCGGCTCAGGTCATGGTCTCAGGTCCTGGGATAGAGCCCCGCATTGGGCTCTCTGCTCAGCAGGGAGCCTGCTTCCTCCCCTCTCTCTGCCTGCCTCTCTGCCTACTTGTGATCTCTGTCTGTCAAATAAATAAATAAAATCTTAAAAAAAAAAAATTTAACTACACAAGAATGTAAAAGATAGGATACCAAATACCCATGTACCCAGCAGCTAGACTAAATGGTTATTTTGTGATATTTTATGTATATATCTACCTATGTATATATGTACCTATGATTTTTATGTATATATCTACCAATGACTTGTATCATTTGTTTTTGTGAATGCTTTTCTTTTCTAAACTGTTGAAATTGGCACAGTCATAAGACAACTTTACTCCTAAATATTCCAACATATTTCTCCTTAAAGTTTTTCTATATAAGTGCTATGGCATCATTATACAAAAATAACAATATCACTTAAAAATCACTAATATTATCTAAAATCCAGTGCATATTCAAAGTTCCAAAATGTCCCTAACAGCTATTTTTGTTTGCTCTTTTATACCAAGATAAAATCAAGTTTGTACCCTTTAGGTTATATCTTAGGCTCATAATTTTATGATATGAGCTAATCAATATCATATGATAAGATTATATGATTTATAATCTTCTCACCCATCCATCTATTTTTGTTGTTGTTTCCCATGACACTGACTTTGTAAAGATGCCAGAACAGTTTTCTTGTAAAATATTTTACATTTTAGATATTTTTGATTCTCTACTGTATCATTGAAGTTTGCCTTCATCATATTCCCTCTACCCTGCAAGTTAGATATAAAAGTGGAGTAGATTCAGATTAACTATTTTGGGGAAACATAGATTTCAGGTGATAATATCTACTTTATATTGCATCTCATTGGACTGCAAAAATTGCCAGATTTCCTCACAGTGTGGGAAAAATAAACTTGATTACTTAGTTCAGAGGCCAATCACTAGAACTAGTTAAGTATTTTTCTTCCCCTTTGAAATAAGCTTTGTGGCTAATAATTGACAACAACTAATACTTTTAATGTTTCATTAACCCTTACTTAAAATAAAAATTTTAGTGAGAGTTGCAGAGTGATCTCACTCCAACTTCTGTAGTTCAAAGGAAAAATGAACTACCACACCTCTTCAAAAGATAATAGATAAATGACCTTTTCTTACCTTCCATTACCAATTTTCATAGTAAGGACTTGCTATAATACTTAACCCCAATGAAAAATGAATTTATCTTCATTTTTTCTGTTTTTTCCTCTATATTTACCACTGTTAACTAAAGGATTTTATTTACTACATGTGTTACAGTCTCTTTGCAAGGCCCTTTTTTCCTAACTCAGAACCAGAATAAGATATTTCTCAAGACCTAGTTCCTTTTAATTATGTATGGTATGTAGAAGGCAAGGTCTCAGTAGTAGGGGTGCTCATTGATACTGAATTGTCATTTCTCTGGGGTCTTTCATTTAACAGGGGGAAATTAAAAAAAAACAACCCTCTACATTTATATATCTATATATAGATAGCTTATCTATATATAGAATATCATTATTTATGCTAATGTGTCCATTTATTTTCTTAATAGAATCATTCAATGAGAAAAAAGTTTTTAATTTTGATAAGGTACGATTTAAAGTTTTGGTTTCTTTTTTTTTAATTTTTTTTTAAGATTTTATTTATTTATTAGAGAGAGAGAGAGCGAGCACAGGCAGACAGAGAGGCAGGCAGAGGCAGGCAGAGGCAGAGGGAGGAGCAGGCTCCCTGCCGAGCAAGGAGCCCGATGTGGGACTTGATCCCAGGACCCTGGATCATGACCTGAGCCAAAGGCAGCTGCTTAACCAACTGAGCCACCCAGGCGCCCCTAAAGTTTTGGTTTCTTGTCCTGTTTAAAAACCCGTGTTACTCTCAAGTCAGGCAGATGTCCCATAGTGTATTCTAATAATAGCTATATAATTTTAGATGTGTTTAGGTCTATAAATCCATTTCTAATTAGCTAATTTTTGTGTATGGAGTGAAGTGGGAGTTGAGGTTCATTTTCTTACAAATAAAGTTGTTCTAGAACAGTTTGTTAAAAATACATTTTTTCCTCCATTTTATTAATTTGGCTTTTTTAAAAATCAAATGGCAAAGAAGTTATATTTTGAGCTCTTTATTTTGTCATTGATATATTAGTCAAAATTTATTCCAGTATCAAATTATCTTGATTACTATAGCATTATAAGTCCTGAAATCAGGTAGTATAAATCCTCCAACTGTGTTCTTTTTCAGATTACATTGATAGTATGAGTTCTTTGCATTTGCATATACATTTTAGAATAAGATTTTTGATTTCCAAAAAAATAAATAAAGCCTGAGGAGATTTTGGTTAAAGTTGGTTTGAATCTGCAGATCATTTTGGAGTGTATGATATTTTAACAATATTCAGTTGTCTAATACATGAAACAGCTATATCTACTTATAGGCATACGTTATTTTACTGTGCTTTATCTTATTATGCTTTAAAGATACTACACTTTTTACAAATTGAAGGTTTGTAGCAACCCTGTGTTGAACAAGTCTATTGACACATTTTTTTTAATATTTTATTTATTCATTTGACAGGGAGAGAGATCACAAGTAGGCAGAGAGGCAGGCAGAGACAGAGAGGGGGGAAGCAGGCTCCCCGCTGAGCAGAGAGCCCAATGTGGGGCTCGATCCCAGGACCTTGGGATCATGACCCCAGCCGAAGGCAGAGGCCTTAAACCACTGAGCCAGCCAGGTGCCCCTCTATTGACACATTTTCCCAACAGCATTTGCTCACTTCCTGTCTCTGTGTCACATTTTGGTAATCTTCACAATATCTCAACCTTTTTTTTATAATTACTATTTTTGTTATAGTGATCTGTGATCAGTGATCACAACCACTAAAAACTCAGATGATGATTAGAAGTTTTTAGCAATAAAGAAGTTTTAAATTATGGTATATGTTTCTGAAGACATAATGTTATTGCACTCTTAAAAGACCATGCAGTTTAGTGTAAACATCCCTTTCATGTGCATTAGGAAACCAAAATATTCATTTTGCTCACTTTATTGTGACATTAGCTTTGTTAAAGTAGCCATGAACTGAACCCACAATATATCTGAGGTATGCCTGTTTGCGCATCTTCTTTAACATCCCTCCAGAATTTGTTTTCATTGTAGAAGTATTGCATGTATTTGTGAAATTTCTTCCTAATTCTTTCATTATTCATTTGCTTTTGTAAATAGCACATTTTTTATTTATTTAAAAGATTTTATTTATTTATTTGACAGATAGAGATCACAAGTAGGCAGAGAGGCAGGCACAGAAAAAGGGGGAGGCAGGCTCCCTGCCGAGCAGAAAGCCCAATGCAGGGCTCGATCCTAGGACCCTGGGATCATGACCTGAGCCAAAGGTAGAGGCTTTAACACTTTGAGCCACGCAGGTGCCCCTATAAATAGCACATTTTTAAAGCCATACACTATTAAATGCAATTGACTCTTTTCTCTATGCTGTACTTTTAATCCCCGTGACTTATTTATTTTATAACTGGAAGTTTGGACCACTTAATCTCCTTTATCCATTTCACACTTGCACCCCTACCTACCTCTGTTCTGACAACCACCAGTTCATTCTGTGAATTGTAGTCTGGCTTTTGTTTGTTTGTTTGTTCATTTGTTTTGTTTTCATAGCTTCCAGATATGAGTAAAATCATATGGTATTTTTCTTTCTCTGTTTGACTTCTTTCACTTAGCGTAATATTCTCTAGGCCCATGCAAATGGCAAGATCTCATTCCTTTTTATAGCTGAGTAATATCCCATTGTGTATATATATCACATCTTTATTCATTCTTCCATGAATGGGCACATAGGTTGCTTCCATGTCTTGGAGGTTTAATTTCTGCTGCAGTGAACACAGAGGTGTATATACCTTTTTGAATTAGTGTAAATAGCACCTTTAAAAATGTGATTTGTCAAAGTTTATGACTTGTACATAAAAAATACATTGTGTCTTGTATTTAAATTTAGATCCTATAAACTTGGTAAATTCAGGTGTTAGCTAGTTCTCCTAGTTATCTTGTAAATTGCCTAGGATTCTGTATATAAATAGTTAAGTCATAGACCTATAATGGCATCTTAACATTTTCCTCTCCAAACTGATGTTCTTTATTTCTTTACCATGTTTTAATTCATTGGCTGTCATCTCTAACAAAAATGAATCAAAATAATGAGGCGGTGGGGAATCTTCTTTGATAATCTTAAGAGAAAACTATATGACATTGTAAGGACTCTTCTGTCTACATTAATGAGGTATATTAGAGAAGATCTTTTTTCATGTCTTATTTGTCAGGATTTGATAACTGCATAATTTTGATTCATGAATGAAATATCTTTGAAAAGTAGAAGGTTGGTGTCATTTCCTCTTTTGATATTTGAGAAAAAATTCACCAGTTAAGTCAGATGAATTAGAAATTTCCCTTTTGCAGTGACTTTATTAGTGTTGCTTTTTTTAAAAAAGATTTTATTTATTATTTGGTAGGGAGGGAGAGATAGTGAGGGAAGACAAGGAGGAGGAATAGTAGAGGAAGAAGTAGGCTCCCTGTGGAGCAGAGAGCCCAATATGGGGCTTGATCCCAGGACTCTGAGATCATAACCTGAGCAGCAGGAAGACGCTTAACGACTGAGCCACCTGGGCATCACTTAGTATTGCTTTTTGAGAAATTTGTACATACTATGTCTTAAAAATTCATTGATATAAAATTCCTTATTACTTCTTTATTATCTAACGGTTTGCATTCCTGGGATGCCTGGGTGCCTCTGTTGATTAAGCATCTGCCTTCTACTCAGGTCATGACCCTGGGGTCCTGGGATCCAGGCCTGAATCAGGCTCTTTGTTCATCAGGGAGTCTGCTTCTTCCTCTGCCTGCCTCTTCCTGCTTGCATGCTTTCTCTCTGTCAAAAAATAAATAAATAAATAAAATCCTTTAAATAAATAAATAGATAAATAAATAAATGTTTTGATTCCTGATATTGATATAATATATTCTATTTTTTTTGATAATCTGGAGATTTATCAATTTTGTTGCTCTTTCTAAGGATTTATGCTTTCATATAATTCTACACGAATTATATGAATATATCTTTCAGATATTTCTATAACTATATGTCTCCTTAGAATCACAGGTAATTGAGTATAGATCTTTCATTTCTAATAAAACTCTATTTCTCCCCAGCACTTCTTTCTTCCTTCCTTCCCTCCTTCCTTCTTCCTTCCTTCCTTTCTAATTTTTTTCTTCCTTCCTTTTTCCTTCCTTCCAGTTCTTCCTTCCTTCCAATTCTTTCTTTCTTCTTTCCTTTCTTTCTTCTTTCTTTCTTTTTTTCCTTCCTTCCTTCCTTCCTCCCTCCCTTCCTTCCCTCCTTCCTTCCTTCCTTCCTTCCTCCCTTCCTTCCTTCAACATATAATGTATTATTTGCCCCAGAGGTACAGGTCTGTGAATCATTATGCTTGCATATTTCACTGCATTCACCATAGCACATATCCTCCCCGATGTCCATAACCCAACCACCCTATCCCTACCTACCACCCCCCAGTAACCCTCAGTTGGTATCCTGAGACTAACAGTCTCTTAGATTTGTCTCCCTCCCGATTCCATCTTGTTTCATTTTTTCCATCCCTACCCACCATGACCCACACCCTCCCTTTCCCAGGTCCTTAAATCAGAGAGATCATATGATTAATTGTCTTTCTCTGATTGACTTCTTTCACTTAGCATAATACCCTCTAGTTTCATCCACATCATTGATGGCTGCATAGTATTCCATTGTGTGTGTGTGTGTGTGTGTGTGTGTGTGTGTGTGTATTACATCTTCTTTATCCATTCATCTCTTGATGGACATCTAGGTTTTTTTCCATAGTTTGGCTATCATGGACATTGCTGCTATAAGGATTTTGGGGCACGTGCCCCATTGGATCACTATGTTTATATCTTTAGGGTAAATAACCAGTAGTGCGATTGCTGGGTCATGGCATAGTTCTATTTTCAACTTTGGGAGAAACCTCCATACTGTCTTCCAGAGTGGCTGCACCAGCTTGCATTCCCACCAGCAGCTTAGGAGGGTTCCCTTTTCTCTGCAACCTCGCCGACATCTGTCATTTCCTGACTTGTTAATTTTAGCCATTCTGACTGGTGTGAGGTGGTATCTCATTGTAGTTTTGACTTGTATTTCCCTGATGCCGAGTGATATGGAGCACTTTTTCATGTGTCTGTTGGCCATTTGGATGTCTTCTTTGCAGAAATGTCTGTTCATGTCTTCTGTCCAGTTCTCAATTGGATTATTTGTTTTTGGGTGTTGAGTTTGAGCAGTTCTTTGTAGATATTGGATACTAGCTCTTTATCTGACATGTCATTTGAAATATCTTCTCCTGGACCACCTGGGTGGCTCAGGGGGTTAAAGCCTCAGGTCATGATCCCAGGGTCCTGGGATCAAGCCCCGCATTGGGCTCTCTGCTCAGCAGAGGGCTTGCTTCCTCCTCTCTCTCTACCTCCTTGTGATCTCTGTCTGTCAAATAAATAAATAAAATCTTTAAAAAGAGAGAGAGAGAGAAAATATCTTCTCCCATTCTGTCAGTTGCTTTTGGTTTTGTTAACTGTTTTCTTTGCTGTGCAAAAGCGTTTGATCTTGATGAAGTCCCAATAGTTCATTTTTGCCTTTTCTTCCCTTGCTTTTAGTGATGTCTCTAGGAAGAAGTTGCTGTGGCTGAGGTTGAAGAGGTTGCTGCCTGTGTTCTCCTCAAGGATTTTGATGGATTCCTGTCTCACATTGAGGTCCTTCATGCATTTTGAGTCTATTTTTGTGTGTGTTGTAAGGAAATGGTCCAGTTTGATGCTTCTGCATGTGGTTGTCCAATTTTCCCAACACCGTATGTTGAAGAGACTCTTTTTTCCATTGGATATTCTTTCCTGCTTTGTTGAAGATTTGTTGACCATAGAGTTGAGGGTCCATTTCTGGACTCTGTCTTCTGTTCCATTATCTTTTTTAAAAAATTTTATTTCTTTATTTGACAGACAGAGATCACAAGTAGGCAGAGAGGCAGGCAGAGAGAAAGGGGGAAACAGGCTTCGGCTGAGCAGAGAGCCCAATGTGGGGCTCGATTCCAGGATCCTGAGATCATGACCTGAGCTGAAGGCAGAGGCTTAACCCACTGAGCCACCCAGGGGCTCCTTCTGTTCCATTATCTATGCTTCTGTTTTTGTGCCAGTGCCATACTATCTTGGTGATTACAGTTTTGTAATAGAGCTTGAAATCTGGGATTGTGATGCCACAAACTTTGGTTTTCCTTTTCAGCATTCCTCTGGCTATTTGGGGTCTTTTCTGTTTCCATATAAATTATAGGATTATTTGTTCCATTTCATTGGAAAAACTTGATGATATTTTGATAGGGATTGCATTAAATATGTAGATTGCTTTAGGTAGCTTAGATGTTTTCACAATATTTGTTCTTCCAATCCATGAACATGTAAAGTGTTTCCATTTCTTTGTGTCTTCCTCAATTTCCTTCATGAGTACTTTATGGTTTCTGAGTACAGATTCTTTGCCTCTGGTTAGGCTTTTTCCTCTAGGTATCTTATGGTTTTGGGTACAATTATAAATGAGATCAACTCCTTAATTTCTCTTTCTTCTGTCCTGCTGTTGGTGTATAGAAATGCAACTGAATTCTGTGCATTGATTTTATATCCTGACACTTTACTGAATTCCTGTATGAGTTCTAGCAGTTTTGGAGTGGAGTCTTTTGGGTTTTCCACATAAAGTATCATATCATCTGCAAACAGTGATAGTTTGACTTCTCCTTTGCTCATTGAGATGTTTTTTTATTTCTTTTTGTTGTCTGATTGCTGAGGCTAGGACTTCTAGTACTATGTTGAATAGTGTTGGTGATAGTGGACATCCCTGCCATGCTCCTAACCTTAGGAAGAGAGCTCTCAGTTTTTCCCCATTGAGAATTATATACACTGGGGTTTTTTCATAGATGGCTTTGATGGTATTGAGGTATGTACCTTCTATCCCTACACTGTGAAGAATTTTGATCAAGAAAGGATGCTGTACTTTTTCAAATGCTTTTTCAGCATCTATTGAGAGTATCATATGGTTCTTGTTCTTTCTTTTATTAATGTATTATATCACCTTGATTGATTTCTGGATGTTTAGCCAACCCATAGCCTAGGAATAAATCCCACTTGGTCATGGTGAATAATTCTTTTAGTGTACTGTTTGATCCTATTGACTAGTATTTTGGTGAGAATTTTTGCATCCATTTTCATCAGGGATATTGATCTGTAATTCTTCTTTTTGATGGGATATTTATCTGGTTTTGGGATTAAGGTAATGCTGGCCTCATAAAATGAGTTTGGAAGTTTTCCTTCCATTTCTATTTTTTGGAACAGTTTCTGGAGAACAGGTATTAATTCTTTAAATGTTTGGTAAAATTCCCCTGGGAATCCCTCTGGCCCTGGGCTCTTGTTTGTTCAGAGATTTTTGATGAGTGCTTCAATCTCCTTACTGGTTATGGGTCTGTTCATATTTACTATTACTTCCTGGTTCTGTTTTGGAAGTTTATATGTCTCTAGGAATGCATCCATTTCTTCCAGATTGCAATATTTGCTGGTGTATAGTTGCTCATAATATGTTCTTATAGTTGTTTGTATTTCTTTGGTGTTGGTTGTGTTCTCTCTTCTTTAATTCATGATTAATTTGGGTCCTTTCTCTTTTCTTTTTGGTATGTCAGGACGGGGTTATCATCTTCTTAATTCTTTCAAAAAACCAGCTCCTAGTTTCATTGATTTGTTCTACTGTTCTTTTGGTTTCTATTTCATTGATTTCTGCTCTTTATTATTTCTCTTGTTCTGCTGAGTGTAGGCTTTTTTTTTTTTTTTTTTTCCTGTTCTCTCTCCAGCTCCTTTAGTTGTAGGTTTAGGTTGTGTACTTGAGACCTTTCTTGATTCCTGAGAAAGGATTGTATTGTTACATACTTTCCTCTCTGGACTGCCTTTTTGTGTCCCACAGATTTTGAACAGTTGTGTTTTCATTTTCATTTGTTTCCATGAATTTTTTAGTTCTTTAATTTCCTGGTTGACCCATTCATTCCTTAGTAGGATGCTCTTTACCCTCCATGCATTTGAGTTCTCTTAATTTTCCTCTTGTGATTGAGTTCTAGCTTCAGAGCATTGTGGTCTGAAAATATGCAGGGTAATGATCCCACTCTTTTAGTACCAGTTGAGACCTGATTCGTGACCCAGGAAGGAATCTATTCTAGAAACTGTTCCATGTGTATTCTGAGAAGAATGTATATTCTGTTGCTTTGGGATGGAATGTTCTTAATATATCTGTGATGTCCATCTGGTCTAGTGTGTCCTTTAAAGCATTTATTTCCTTGATAATCTTTTGCTTAGATGATCTGTCCATTTCAGTGAGGGGGATGTTAAAGTCCCCTACTATAATTGTATTATTGTCAATGTGTTTCTTTGATTTTGTTATTTATTAGTTTATATAATTGACTGCTCCCATGTTAGGGGCATAGATATTTAAAATTGTTAGATCTTCTTGTTGGACAGACCCTTTAAGAAGGATATAGTGTCCTCTTCATCTCTTATTATAGTCTTTGCCTTAAAATCTAATTTATCTGATATAAGGATTGCTACCCCAGCTTTCTTTGGATGTCCATTAGCATGATAAGTTGTTTTCCACCCCCTTGTGTTAAATCTGGAGGTGTCTTGGGGTCTAAAATGAGTTTTTTGCAGAAAGGATATCAGTGGGTCTTTTATTGTTATTATTATTCATTCTGATACCCTGTGTCTTTTGATTGGGGTATTGAGCCCATTTACATTCAGGGTAACTATTGAAAGATATGAATTTAGTGCCATTGTATTGCCTGTAAGGTGACTGTTTCTTTATACTGTCTCTGTTCTTTCTGCTCTACTACTTTTAGGCTCTCTCTTTGCTTAGAGGACTCCTTTCAATATTTCCTGTAGGGCTGATTTGGTGTTTGCAAATTCTTTTAATTTTTGTTTTTCATGGAAGCTTTTTATCTTTCCTTCTTTTTCAATGACAGCCTAGCTGGATATAATATTCTTGGCTGCACATTTTTCTTGTTTATTGCTCTGAATATATCATGCCAGTTCTTTCTGGCCTGCCAGGTCTCCATGGATAGGTCTGCTGACAATTTAATATACCTACCATTTTATGTTACAGACCTCTTGTCCTGAGCTGCCTTCAGGATTTTCTCATTGTCACTGAGACTTGTAAGATTTACTATTAGATGACAGGGTGTGGACCTATTTTTATTGATTTTTAGAGGAGTTCTCTATGCCTCCTGGATTTTAATGCTTGTTCCCTTCTCCGAATTAGGGGAATTCCCTACTATAATTTGATCCAGTATACCTCTCCCCTCTCTCTTCTTCTGGAATCCCAATTATTTTCATATTATTTCATCTTATGGTATCACTTATCTCTCAAATTCTCTCCTCATGGTCCAGTAGTTGTTTATCTCTCTTTTTCTTAGTTTCTTTATTCTCCATCATTTGGTCTTCTATATTACTAATTCTCTCTTCTGCCTCATTTATTCTAGCAGTAAGAGCCTCCATTTTTTATTATACCTCACCGATAGCTTTTTTTTATATCAACTTGATTAGATTTTAGTTCTTTTATTTCTCCAGAAAGGAATTTTATTTCTCCAGGAAGGGATTCTCTAATATCTTCCATGCTTTATTTGAGCCCAGCTAGCACCTTGTTAATGGTTATTCTGAACTCTAGTTCTGACATATTACTAATGTCCATATTGATTAGGTCCCTAGTCATTGGTGCTGCCTCTTATTCTTTTTTTTTGAGGTGAGTTTTTCTGCCTTGTCATTTATCCATATAAGAGTAGGTGAATGAGAGAACAAAATACTAAAAGGATAGCAACAACCTCAGAAAAATATACTCTAACCAAATCAGAAGAGACCTGAAACTGGGGGGAGAAGAAAGGGAGAAAAAAGAAAAAATATATATATATTGGACTGGTGACTAGAACAGAGCCACACACTTGATTTTGGGTGTATTTTGGTCTGTAAGAAGAAACTGCCTCCCAAAATTTTAAAGAAAGAAAATCTTGTATATAGTATGTATATATAAGATATATATATTATGTATAATTACAATAAGATTAAATATATTATATATAGAGATTATATATATAATATATATCTATGTGTGTATATATATATATATATATTTTAATGTGTTTACTTAGATGTATATTAAATGCCCTCTGCAATGCATTTTGTGGTTTTCAGTGTACAAATCCTACACATTTTTTGTCAGATCTATCCCTAAATATTTTATATTTTTAATGCAATGATAATAACATTTTCAAGAATTTCACATTTTGGTTATTCATTGGTAATATAGAGAAATGGGTGTGTTTGTTTGTTTGTTTGTTGGGTTTTATTTTTATTTATTTTTTTGATCCTAAGATCCTACAAATATGATAAGCTAACTTAATTGCATCTTGTGGGATTTTTTGTAGAATCCTTTGGAGTTTCTCCAGACATGATCATGCTAGTTATAAATAATAGGGATTTTGTTTCTTTTCAATATGCTGTGTTTTATTAATTTTTAATCATTTATTTCACTGTCTAAAACTCCCACTAAAATGTTGAAAAGAAGTGATGAGAAAACACTTCCATGTCTTGCCTTGATGTGAAGGATAAAGCAATGTTTCTCAGTTATATATCATGGTATATGTATGATTTTTAGATAACCCTTGCCAATTTGAAGATATTCTCTATCATTTATAGTTTGTTAAGAGTTTTTCTCTATGTTCATGAGACATGCAAACGATTGCAGCTTTCTTTGATTATTTTTTTCTGGCTTTAGTATCAGAATAACATTGATTTTATAAAATAGGTGAGCATTCTCAGTTTTCTGGAAGAGTTTAAAATTTTCCTTTTGTTATATGCTTTATCAAATTTTATATTATATCATACTCATCTCAAAAAATAATTTGGCAGCTTGTGTTGTTTTTCTCTGCTTTGGTGCATAGCAAGTAGCATTGGATTTACCAGATTTGGGAAGTTTTGGTAGATTTCCTTTGTGAATCCATTTGGTGCTAGTGCTTTGTTTCTGATATCATAACTTCCTTAACATTTTCTAGAGGTTTTTTTTTTTTTTTGAAGATTTTATTTATTTATTTGTTAGAGAATGAGAGCACAGCAAGGGGAGCATAGGCAGAGAGAGAAGCAGGCTTTCTGTTAAGCAAGGAGCCAGATACAGAATTCAGTCCCAGAACCCTGGAATCATGACCTGAGCAGAAGGTAGACACTTAACCAACTGAACCACCCAGGAATCCCTCTAGAGAAATTTTTAACCTTAATCTTTTTATATATACAGTAGTTTAATTTGTTAACTCATTTTCCTTAAAATTTATCATTTTATCTAGGTGTTAAAATGAATTTATATAATAGCATGTTCTCTTAACTTCTTTTGTTCTAATACCATTTCTCTTTCACCATTTATATTTTGTGATATATCTTTAAAAAGTACTTGTGTCTATCACTTTTTCAGTACTGTGTTAATGCAGCTTTATTTTTAATTTTTTTTAAATCAAGTTTTTTTTCCTCTTTGTTCTATTTACCTATTATTAATTGATTTCTGCTTTTATCTTTACTATTTCCTTTACTCTGTTTTCTTTCTGTTTACTTTGCACTACTTTTTCCACCTTTTTGAGATGGATAATTAATTTTTTGTCATTAAAATTTTTAATAATGTTTATATTTAAGGCACTGCATTCTCCTGTGATCTCTGCTTTACTTACGTTTTATAGATTCTGAAAGAGGGTTTCTCACTGTATTTTTAATATATATGTGATTTTGTTTTGTAGTTTTTATAGATGAGAGCATTATTTAATAGAGCACTTTTAAATTTCCAAGCAGTATGTTGTTTATAAAATTTTGTAATTTACTTCTAGCTTTATTACATTGCCAATAGAGAATATTATTCATGTTTTTCCAATATTATTGGAATTACTATGATTTTTAGAGGTACATAATATTTGGTTAGCTTTTAAAAATTACTTGCATATCCTTGAAAATAAGTTGAACTATATATTGTTGCTGTGTCAAATTCTATCTCCCTGTCTCTTTCTCAATAGATCCATGTAAATCCATAATACTTATGCTATCTAGTTCTTCTGTATATTCCTAATTATTTTTTGTCCTCTTCTTTTATCAATTTAAAGAATGAATCTGAGTCTAATTTTGTCCTGACATCATCTTTATATATTTTATTTGTTATACTTTTGATGGTTTATTCTACAGCATTCATTTAGCACTCAGTAAATTCCAGCACTGTGCCAAGGTCTGGGGAAATTGTTTTTTTAAAAGACCATTATTTTCCCATCTTTTATGGCTAATGGTGTCATGTGACTTCTTGGTGTTCGCATCTTCATGGTAACATCTTTTTCTCATAAAAGTCTTTCAGGGAATGGATCTTAAATAGAAGTTTCTGTCTAAAAGCATGGCAATGTCCATGAAAAAAAAAAAGATGACAAAAAAATGGACAGTATTATCTATTCTGACCAAACCTCAAGCACTTCCCATAGAAAACATATGAACAGTTTCACAAAATGTTAATTATTAAACGGTGTGGAAACTTCTTTCTTAAGCTGAGAAATAGTGTTTGGGCAACATTTTAGAAAAAAACTATAGGATTTTCTTTTTAAATTCCTGATCTCTTTGATATCTTTGATAATGTATTCTAAACTTATGTATGTTATACTCCTACCATTGAAAGCAGACCTTATTCAAAAGCTCTCTGTAATGAGAGATATTTAAATATGACACAAAAGTAGGTATGCCATTTAATTATTAGGTCATAGTTTATTTTTCATGTATCACTTAATGACATCATGATGTTCTTGTTTTATTTTTAAGCCATGTCATATCTATTTTACTGAAGAAAAAAATAAATGACTATAATATTTATTTCACCTTCAATAATAGCAGCAGCAGTTTATCTATATAGACATACTAGTTTTCTAGAAAATTTGATGATTTCCATAATTAAGTTCCACAAGAATATATAGATGTTGAGCTCAATAACTCTGTTTAGTTTACTGAAAATGGGTTTCCATTTCAAAGCCTGTTTTGCCTTACAATATTGTACATGTGTTAGAATAGCTCACAATTGCCATCAAAGAGGAGAGAAAATTACATATCATTAGTAAAACATGGATTTGGAATTTAAATTATGAAAAAAAAATTAATGGTTTTACAGCATTGTCAGTCTGTATGTTTGTGTGCATGTGTTATGTTAAAATACATATGCTTGGAACATATAAAAAAATCTTACACAAGTGGTCAGCCTCTTCAGTCTGTGTAAGAGCAATCATGTACCATGCCCAGATAATGTGTCTCTAATGATAATTCCCAACTATTATAATTGTTCTCTAAATTTCTGTTTGGTGACAACCTTTGTGAGATAATTACCCATCATCAGTGTTCTAATGAACTACGAGACACTTAATGCCTGGACATGAGGCAAAGTAGCTAAGAAACATGTGTCACAGGCAGTTTCTCAGGAACTAACATACAAAATGTAGGCTTCATTAACAGTGTTCAAAAAGACAGATGAGTCTCCATCCTGCCTAACCTAGTGGTTAATTTATTGACTGACTTTAACAGTGACGTCCCTTTGGAGGGTTTTTAATAGTTTCTAAGTTGCTTGCTGAGGTTTTAATAGACATTTGCCTCACTGAGTTCAATAAATATAGAGTGCAGTTTGAAATCTTGCAAACTAAATGTAAGCAACTGACTGAATGAGGTTAGAAAGGATTTATATTTCTTCTAAATATACTTCTGAGCTGAAGTTCAAGTGAAAAAGATTTCCAAAATATCTACCTACTTTCTTGAAAACTTTCTCCTATTTTATGTTAAGACCTTTGGTGCTATAAAACAGAAGAGAAATGTGTCAGGAATAGAAAATAAAAATGACTAAGGAATTCCTTTTGGTTTGCTCCAGAGTAGATTTTGAAAAGCTTTGTAGGAATTCAAGATGTAGATTGTTAACCATTCAGGTTAAGTCAAAGTAAGTGGCAAATATTTCATTTCTCTGGCTCAAATTACTTAGAACCAAAGCCATCATGGTTTATAAAGACAGTATATTATTTATGCAATGCTAAAGCTTAATTATTTGGCCATTTATAAAGAGTGTTTTTGGCTACAATGTTTAAAATTTGAAAAATAATAATAGTTGATGTGTATTGAATGCTTACTCTGCTAGGCACACTGGTGTTTTCATGAACATAAGTTCACTGATTCCTCTGAAGAATTCTAGAACACAGCTACAATTATTAAATTTACTTTTTATGAAAACCATAAGGTTAATTTTCTAAGATCATACAGCTAATAAATTTTAAACTTTGGGCTTGAACCTACACAGTTTATCTTTAGGAACAGAACTCTAAAATATTGAATTACTGTGTGAAAACATTTCTTGTTCAGGGAAAAAAAAGCTTTGTTTGTTTTGATTTTAGGTTTGTTTTTGTTTTTATTAAATGAAGTGAATTTTGTTTACTGTTATCAGGCAACTTTTAGTAATAATCTTGATTTTCCCATGTAAATGAACATAAATGAATATAAATGTGGATCTATAAACCAAAGATTAAATTAGAGTTTTGATTGACTTGTGATTTTTAGAATCTTCAAATTTTATTTTATTTTTTTAAGATTTTTATTTATTTGACAGATGGAGATCACAAGCAGGCAGAGAGGCAGGCAGAGAGAGAGAGGAAGGGAAACAGTCTCCCCACCGAGCAGAGAACCCAATGTAGGGCTCAATCCCAGGACCCCGGGATCATGACCTGAGCCGAAGGCAGAGGCTTTAACCCACTGAGCCACCCAGGTGCCCCAAAATCTTCAAATTTTAAAACTTTAATTTGTGTTTTTCTAAATATATATATCTGGTCATATTTATTTTTCATTTTTATTGACGTAACACATAAAATCAAGACCAGAAAATAAGAACAACTATAAATTTAAATAACAGCTATAATATGTTATGTTCTCAATTTTTATCATTAATTTCCAGAAATTAAATTAACATGGCCATTTACATATCATTTCAACTAGGTATTTAATGATAAAAATTTTAAAACATCATTGTAAGATTTTATTTTTCCATTATGGGGAAAGAGATTAGTAGTTATGATTTTTTAAAAAATTTTATTTATTTATTTGACAGAGACAGAGATAGTGAGAAAGGGAACACGAGCAAGGGGAGTATGAGAAGGAGAACCAGGCTTTCTGTTGAGCAGGGAGCCCACAGTGGGGCTCCATCCCAGGACCCTGGGATTATGACCTAAGCTGAATGCAGATGCTTAAGGGCTGAGCCACTTAGGTGCCCTGGTAGTTATGATTTTAAAACAACCAAAAATACTGTGTGTTCATGAAAGCATTAATTTTATAGTGATTAGACTACTATTTTCTGAAAATAGAAAAAAAATGTGATTACTCTAAAACTGTTGTGTTACAATCAATATTCTCTAGACTGACAATTATAAATCAGGCCTATATTTATTTATTTATTTATTTATTTTAAGATTTATTTATTTATTTGACAGAGAGAGATCACAAGTAGGCAGAGAGGCAGGCAGAGAGAGAGGGGGAATGCAGGCTTCCCGCTGAGCAGAGAGCTTGATGTGGGGCTCGATCCCAGGATCCTGGAATCATGACCTGAGCCAAATGCAGAGGCTTTAACCCACTGAGCTACCCAGGCACCCCCAGGCCTATATTTAAATAGCAGCATCTACCTAATTTAGAAATCAGATCATAAAAATTATAATTTTGATAATCATGATTATAACTGCCCTTTGAAATTTATACACATTTTTCTTGAGTTTAAAGCTTCAGAAGAAAGACTGGTTTTTTTATATACTCTGGAACTTTAGGTCATTAATAAATTGACAATATGAAGTATTACTTTCTAGGAAAATATTTTGGATAGCTCTTCAGTATCATTTTTTACAATTTCATTTTCCTTATGGGCATTTTCTTGGAGATTTCTTCATAATGTAGTGGAATGATTAAGAACAAACATTCAGAATCCATTTCCTCAGAGGTTTCTCTAAAGTGCCATTGATGTGTGTTTTGGGCATGCCACCTAATCTAACAGGACTGTTGTGAAGAGTCAATGATTTAATACATGGGACTCATTTATCCCAGTTCTTGACACATGCTGGACACTCAGTATTGGTTAGGTATTGTGATAAGATTATAAGGTGTGTTGCTTCTTCTTTCCCTATTCCTTTACTTTGCCTAACAAGCATTTCCTGGGCTCGAAAAGTTTAAGAAAAGCAGCCTCGTTCTCAAACCTATTTAAGTGACATTTCTTAGAAATAACAAATATTGTCATATATTTATGATGTAGGTGGCTTAAAAATGTTATTATCTCTTCCTCTCAAGCTAAGAAAAAAAAATATATATGGATATATGACTCTTTCTCTAAGAATATATCCAAAATGTATCAGAGTTGGTGGTCATGTTCTAATTCTCAGGTCCTGAAAGTAGAGAGAAACTCTTTTTCTTCTTTTTTTTCTCCAGAAAATATAGCACATGTGAAAATAAGATGTGGAAAGAACCCAGGTATTTAATCCTTCTCGTTTTTGTTTAATATTTTCATACATGTTACCTTTTATATCCTTTATAGTAACCCTAGAGCTAGGTATTATGACCATCCCCACCTCCTCCCCCACCTTTGGGTGAGGAACTGAACAAAGAAAAAAGGAAGACTCAGATGGATGAGATACCAAATTCAAAGTCACACAGCTGAAAACAGTACTAGGGTATTTCCTCTATTTTGCAACATTTAAAATCATGTTTGTAGCCCAGAAGTTACTCTCTAAATGGTTATTAAACTAAACTGAACATCTAATAAAAGAGAATAATTATGCTTTTATGATATACCTAGACTCATACATATCTAAGTTTATTAAAAAAATCTGTGAAAAATGAAAAATATAGTAACATAGTTGTAAAGCAGCTTTTTGAGTGCTTATGCAAAGATTCAAAGTCACTAAAAAAAAAAAAAAAAGTAAATGAAGAACAAACAGGATACCAATGCAGTCGATAAAATTAGCCTCTCAGTTCAAACAATACCTGAGTTTTCAGAGCTAATGATTCAAGACAACATTAACAAAATCTCTGATCAATATTTTTGTGGTGCTTGGAGTTTGCTATGCAATGAAACCATGTATTTTGGAGTTCTTATCCTCATATCCTTTCCTTCTGTGCCATGTGGTGGTGATATCACTAGACAGGCTCTCCACACTATGCAGTCTTTGCATAATTTGTCACTTTCTTCTAAATGCTAATGTGCATACACCCACTGCTGACACAAATCCTCTATATATCTGTCTCATTATATATCTTGCATTGTCTACTTACACACTCCTGCTTAATGCTCCCACCATGTTTTATGATATGCTGTATAGTTTTAGCAAAGAAGATGCATTGGACAAAGTCTCTTACTCTTTAATATAGAATTTGTAGTCCCTAATATTTATATTAACCCTTAGATTAAATTATCTAAACAGTACTAACAAACATCAGAAATGTGTAGTATTACAAATTATATAAATTTATTTTTTCTTGACAAATGTGAAGGATTTCCTCTCAACGTTGGCCTCCAAGGATAAGTCTCTTTAAAATTATAGCTGCAGCATAAGCTAGTGACCACATTGACCAATAATATAAAAACACTATTCTTCTTTACCAAATGGTACACATAATCAGGTTGCCAAAGAAGAGCAATTATTTTTCATACTAACTGGCAACTTGCATTTAACCTTTAATTAGCTGTGAATTTATAACCACTATAAATGGCCCTTTTCTTTTCTTGTAGAAGGTCATAGAAGCATTCTCTCTTATCTTTCTCTACTCTCATCCTCAGCCTACTAAGATATTATGATAGTTTAAATGGAAATAGAGGCTCTGCAGCCTTAGGTTGCTGTCCTTGTCCATACTCTGAGCTGCCACATGTATGACAAACTTAAGTTGTTGAAAAGCAGAAATTCCTTGTTACTTCTGGCTTCAAAGGAAATCCAAATAGATTTTTTCTTTTTCTATTTTTCATTTGTTTCTCTTGGCACAGTTTGATGCAATCATTTTTTTCCCCCACTTGAAAGGTGTAGGACTGATTAGCATAGAGAGTATGTCTTCACTGAGGGTCATTCTGTTCTTCATTTGGCAAATATTACTATGCTTGAAAGATGCAGGACATTTCCTCCTTCTGTGATGAGCACTTCAAATATTGTGTAGGGTATGCTACTTTGTTTTTGGGTGAATAATTCATCCTTTGATGTTTTGGATCCTATAAAAAAAAGAACTTTGTGGTGATAAGAGCACTAGTTTGTTTTTTTTTTTTTCCTTTTTAAAATGTTTATGAGTTGGAAAACACTTTGGCTCTTATAGAAACAGCCACTAAACATTCTCAAGAAGGCAGATATTCTTCAGACTATTTGCCATAATGACCCTGCAATATATTACTTGCCATTGTATGAAGACTCCTCCCTCCCATCGACTTTTTATGCTGGTTAAACCACTATGTGATTGAATAATTAAATAGTATGAAAAGTGGAAGGAGTTAGAAAACACGTAGTCTTTAAAAAGTTGTAGCTCAATATGAAACACAATAATAAAGAGAAATGAGTGAGTTAATATCCACCGGAGAGTGCCAGCTCTATTCTCAGAATATAATGAAAGAGTTGCTATTTACTAAGATAAGCCATCCTTTTAGTAGAATTTATAAATAGGCCTAAAATAGTCCTACAATTATTATCTTCCTCCTTTATTTTCCTTACTTGGCTCATCTATTCACTTCCAACCAATTTCTGCTACAAATAGGTTACCTCTGTTCTCATAAAACCAACCAATCTGATTTGTGGTTTTATACAATGATCTCTATAGAAATCATGGGTGGTGCCCTTTCTTATACCAACCCTTAGCATTTAAGAGCATACTGGCCAGATTTCTCACTGTCAGCAACTAAATTGCATGGCTAAAGAATATTCTCTGTCTGATGGAGGCCACTTTACCACCTGTGTAGTGAAACAATAATTGCAAGAAATTAATAATCCCTCAGAATCAATCCTCAACCAATGACATTGGGGAATTGGGGTTTAAATATTCTAGATCCTCACCTCTTAGATAGGAAAATTCTCTGGTATCAGGTTTGCATTGGCTCCACAGATTATCTCCAATAAAAGAGAACATACTTTGCTCACTTTGATATCTGATTTGATAACACATTTCCTTCTTTTTTTAAAAAGATTTTATTTATTTGAGATAGAAAACCAGCACACCAGCAAGGAGAGGGGCGGGGAGGACACCAGAGGGGGAGAAGAAGACTCCTGCTTAGCAGGAAGCCTAATGTGGAGCTTGATCCCAGGACCCTGAGATCATGACCTGAGCCAAAAGAAGATGTTTAACTGACTAAGCCACCCAAGTGCCCTGATAACACATTTCTTGATTGTTTTCTGGTCTTTGTTTTTACCTTCTTATTTAACTAGCTATGGTTTCCTCACCTTCCATATAAACCACTTGAATTGGAATCCATCAGGGTTTGTTCTTATGGAAACCCAAACTAAGTTGTTCTCCTACTCCTCTTTATAGTTTCTCTTTAGGATTGAGGAACAGAATTATGGACTATTCATAGTACTTAAAAATGTGGGATAGAATAATTTGAATAGTAACTTAGAACTGTGTTACTTTGGGAAAGCTACTTACCCTTTCTGGGTCTCAGTTTTTCTCTTCTGAAAGTTCACGTAATCAAAAGTCCTTTTAACAGGGGTTTGTGAAAATCAAATATGAGAATGTATAAAAACCTAGAATATTATTAAAAGTCAACAAATAGTAAGCTGATAAAGTTTGTAACTTGGTGGTGAGCCAAGGAATGTTACAAAAGGCTAGGTGCTTATTGCCCCATAACCCAGGTGCTTAGTGGGCACCTCACAGAGGATGAGGACATCTGCTCACTATTTCTCTGTACTCTATTCAAAAATATATAAATGTTTTAGTGGAAAAAATATGTAATGTTTGATGCCATCATGTATTATAGCTTTTTTTTTTTTCAAGATTTTGTTTATTTATTTATTTGACAGACAGAGATCACAAGTAGGCAGAGAGGCAAGCAGAGAGAGAGGGAATCAGCCTCCCTGCTGAGTAGAGAGCCCAGTACAGGGTCCGATCCCAGGACCCTGAGGTCATGACCTGAGCCAAAGGCAGAGGTTTAACCCACTGAGCCACCCAGGTGCCCCTACATTATAGCTTTTAAGAGTTTTAAAGGAGGTCCACTTTCTTGCCATTTTCTTCCTCAGATAAGTGCATTGTTAGCAAATCCAGAGATGGAGAATTATGCTGTTTAAAAAACAAAACAAAACTGTATTATAGGCTTCTAGAATGCTGTCAAGTGTTTTTAGGTTCTATTTGAAAATGGTAACATCATGGCTCCTGAGTTCATCTCTTCCCATAGATACACCAAATCTAAAGCTTATGTACAGAATAATTTCCCTCTGGGAAAAAAAAAGTCCAGAAATTGACAGTGACTTTTATACATTGAGCATGTGAGAAAAAAATGATTACAAAGGAAAAGCAGACAAAGCTTTACCATAAACCTCGCCCCTGGCATTGCAACATACAATCAGGAGCAAACTTGCAACTCTTAGCTACTCTCTGAGGAGCAAAAAGTTTGGAGCCACTATCTACTGCCTTGACTTTTAAGACTCCCATCTAAGAAATGGGTTCCCAAAACAGTTAAAAACACTTGGCTCTGAAAGCCAACTGGGCTTGTGTCCATGTGGCCCCCAAGACTATAGCAAGTAGAGAAATCATTTTTAACAAGTTTGCATGGACTTGAGGCAGTGGACTGAAATGCCCATCTCCCCATCTTTCCCAGAAAGAAGACTCTTTTTTTTTTTTTTTTAATATTTATTTGACAGAGAGATCAAAAGTAGGCAGAGAGGCAGGCAGAGAGAGGGGGGAAGCAGGCTCCCCACTGAGTGGAGACCCGATGTAGGGCTCTATCCCAGGACTCAGGGACCATGACCTGAACTGAAGGCAGAGGCTTAACCCACTGAGCCACCCAAGCACCCTGAAAGAAGACTATTTGTATATCTTAAGAGCTGCAGTCTCAAAAGCCAGACTCCTAATTTAACACAAAAGTAAGAGCTAACTGTAATTCTCATTGAAGACTGGGTAAGCTAGTGGGCAGCTTCATCATGCACTTCTTTGCCCCACTCCAGTTCACTTGTATCTCCCTAAAAGGAGCTTGGGCACACATCTGGCACCCTGGCTTTTGCAGTTGCTGCCCAGAGGGCACACCCCTTGATTATCTGGCTCTGGTGGCTAGTGGTCCTAGAGTTTATGTGTCTCATAGGACTACAGCAAATGAAGAAGCAGTTCTTAATCAGGTCTCCCCCCAGTTCCCACCCCCAACCAGGGCTGAGCATGGAGTGAATAGCAAAAAATACTGTTGTCTAGTATTTTCCTGGAAAAGGCCAATTTGCATACTTGAAAAGCTGCTACCTAAATGTTTGGCTTTTAAGAATACTGCATCTTGGTGCTGAGATCCTCCCCTTTGGAATACTGACAAGCCTTGGTAAACACCCAACTACTAGAAACCAGTAAGAACAAGGAAAGCAGTTTGGACAATCACAAGATTTGAGAGACAACCAAGAGCTAGTGTCAAGTGGAATAAGATTCATCTACCTGAGATCATCCTTTAAAAACTGGGGGAGTTGTCTCTATCTAATGTACAGAAACCAACCAACACAGAGAATCAAGGAAAATGAAGAAATAGAGGAGTAAGTTCCAAAGGTAAGAATAAGATAAACTCAAGAAACAGTCCTTAATGAAATGAGTTTCCTGATAAAGAGTTCAAAATAATGATCATAAAGATTCTCATTGAGGTCAAGACAATTATATATGAATAAAGTGAGAATTCTAACAAAGAGAGAATATATAAAAGTACCAAACAACAATCATATTGTTAAAGAATACAATAATTAAATTGAAAATTCAGTAGAAGGGATTAACAGAAGACTAGATGAAGTGGAAGAACAAGATCAACATATTTAAAGAGGTGGTTGGAATTCATCCAATCAAAGGAGGAAAAAGAAAGAAAGAAAGAAAACCAGAAAGAGTGAGGATAAGAAACTTACGGAACACTAGGAAATGGACCAATATTCATATTATAGGGCTCCCAAAAGGAGAAGAGAGATAGAAAGAGGCAGAAAGACTATTTGAAGAAATAATAACTGAAAAATTCCCTAACCTGGGGAAAGAAATAGACATCTAGATCCAGTAAGTCTAGAGTTGCAAAAAAAAAAAAAAGAATTCAAAGATACCAGCATCAAGACACATTGTAATTAAATTGTCAAAACTTAAAGACAAGAGAGAATCTTAAAAGCAGCAAGAGAAAAACAACTTGTCATGTACAAGGGTAGCATATAATAATGAGAGGATTTGGGGCTGAAATTTTGCAGCCCAGAGGGAGTAGAATGATAAATTCAAAGTGTTGAAAGAAAAAACAATGTCAACCAAGAATACTCTACCTGACAAATTTCTTTCAGAATCAAAGGGTAGATAAATAATTTCCCAGAATGGAAATTCAGAGTGAAAATAAATGAGATAGAGACTAGAAAATCAATTAAAATGTCACTGAAACTAAAAGCGGCTTTTTAAAAATGAAACAAAATAGACAAACTTTTTGCTACACTCACCAAGAAAAAGAGAGTGAACTTAAATAAAATCAGAAACAAAAAAGAAGATTTTACAACTGATACCACAGAAATGCAAAGCATCATGAGACTAGTATGAGGAATCATAAACCAGTAAATTGGACAACCTAGAAAAGATGAGTAAATTCCTGGAAATATACAGTGTACTAAAACTGAATCATGAAGAAATAGAAAATCTGAACAAATCAATTACTAATAAGGAGAGCAAAACAGTAATCAAAATCTCCCAACAAAGAAAAGTTCAGGACAAGATAAGTTCACTGGTGAATTCTACCAAACATTTAAAACATAATATCAGTTCTTTTCAAAATTTTCCAAAAAAAAAAATAGAAGAGAAGGGAATACTTAAGAATTTGTTTTATAAAGCCATCATTATGTTAAAACAACAACAGATAAGGATACTAAAAGAAAAGAACACAGGCCAATATCCTGATGAATATAGATGAAAAATCCTCAGTAAAATATTAAGAAACTGAGTACAACAATACATTAGAAGGATCATAAACCATGATCAAGTGGGACTTATTCCAGGGTTGCAAGGATGGTTTTCAGTGGTGAAAAACTGAGAGCTTTCTCCCAAGATTAAGAACAAGACAAGGATGTCTACTGTCACCCTATTCAACGTAGTACCGGAAGTCTTGCTATTTACAACAAAATGGATGCAACTAGAAAGTATTGTGCTAAGTAAAATAAAACAGTCAGAGAAAGACAATTGCTATATGACTTCACTCATATGTGGATTTAAGAAACAAAACAAACAAAGGAAAAAAGAGAGATGAACAAAGAGTCAGACCCTTGGGGCACCTGGGTGGCTCAGTGGGTTAAAGCTTCTCCTTCAGCTCAGGTCATGATCCCAGGGTCCTGGGATGGAGCCCCACATTGGGCTCTCTGCTCAGCAGGGAGCCTGCTTCCCTCTCTCTCTCTCTGCCTGCCTTTCTGCCTACTTGTGATCTCTATCTGATAAATAAATAAAATCTTTAAAAAAATCAGACCCTTAACAATAAATGACAAATTGATGGTTATCAGAGGGGAGGTGGATGGGAGTGAAATATGTGAGGAAGATTAAGAGTACACTTACCTTGATGAGCATTGAGTAAAAATATATGGAATTGTTGAATTGCTATATTGCTCGCCTGAAACTAATACAACACTGTATATTAACTACACTGGAAATAAAATTTAAAAATAAATAGAATTAATTTTTTTTTTAAAGAGGAAATGAGGACACAAACACAAAGGGAAACCATGTGAAGACAGTGGAAGAAGATAACCAGAGACAAAGAGAGTTCTTAGAAGAAACCAATCTGGCCAAATCCTTCATCTTGGACTTCTAGAGAAGATAATTTCCATTGTTTAAGCCACCTGTATTCTACAGTACTTTGTTATGTAAGCCCTTAGAAAACTAATATGGTAGCCTTCAAGAATGAATGCCTAAGCAAAGGGGAAAAATTTGTAATTATTATAATTTATAATAATTCTGTCTATTCAGATAGAAACATCTTTCTAGATTAGTTTAAGTATTAAGACAATTTATATAACTGATCAAAGTTAGCTAAATGATTTCAATTTCCTGTATCATATATAAAGTCTGCAGAGGTATTCTCAAATTCATAGCTTTGAACCAATATTCTGAAACCCAGGGACAACTAAGGATGTAGTGGGCAATTTTTTAAATAGAAATAAAAAAATAGCTCTTTGATTTTCCAGTAACTCCTTTCAGATAATCCATAGGAAATCTATACCTATCTGAACTAAAATCTAGGCATCTAGGGTAGGAGCTTGGATTGAAGCTCTTTATTTTACAAAATCATATGTTCCTTATATGCCCAGGCAAGAGATTTACCTATGAGTCAAATGTCAAATATTAACCAACAGTGCTCGCTTCGGCAGCACATATTCTAAAATATTAACCGACAAACTAAAGTGAAGGCCCTAAGCCCATTTTTAACCATTATTGTATTTAAGAGTAATAACATTAATTATAATATTATTTTAGTGTTTGTCACAAGATAATATAATCTAGGGACTTGATAGATTTTTATTCTCCTCCACTCCATGCATTTTTTAATCCAGAGTAATTATGTTTCTTCTTATTGCATTTTTCCATGTATTTTTCATGATGCTTTGCTTTAATGTGGATTTATCTTTTGAGGACCGGTCTTATGCAGTTTACCACAGTTGTAAGCAGAGTATATTTAAAATTATAATTTTATTCATACAAATGTGTTTAGATTATACAGTTTATTAAAAATTTAAAGTTATTTATAATTTACAAGACAAATATAACAATTTTGTAAGAAAATAGAAAAGAGAAATGTGTGACCTTTTTATTGCTCTCAAAAATTCTATTTAATGCTCTCAAAAATATATTTAATGCTCTCAAAAATTAAATATAAAAATATTGCTGAATGTATGGTATGACTAACAGCAAATCTTAGGGAGCAGGAATTAATGTTCCTTACCCCAACATTCAATAACATTCTTCATATTACTATATTTGGGGAATGTAAAAAAGGCATGTTTCCCTCAAGATATATAACAAGCCAATTAAGAACACTTTATAAATATACTTCTTGTAATACAAGTGACAAGGAAAATTACATTGACTAATTTATAACTATTTAGAAACAAAGCATTGAGTAAATAAAAATGTCACAAAAACAAAATAATAAAGTGTATTCAGTCATCAAACATTCATTGAATGTCTCCAAGTAGAAAGTACTGGAGTAGGAAACTGTGGATATATCAAGCATGAATTTTGCACTTGAGCAACTTCTGGTCTAGTTGGGGGAATAAGACATATATAGATAACATACAAATGCACACACACACACAAACACACACACTCATTTTCCAAAGAGGAAGGTGCTGGTGCAAAAAAAGAGGACCAAGTTAAACAGTATAGTTATTTATGGTGCCAAAATTATGGTATTGCATCTTTGCAGAATTCATAACTGGATATCCTAATTATGAATCATTTTTGTTTTAAAACAGGAAGAGGAGTCAGTTCACAATGGCCCTAGTGATCTAGTCTTTTATGTCACGAAGACTTGACTATGGGTTCTTTTAAATTTGCCCTCCTAAAACACAAGGGGTGTGTGTGTGGTAGCAGGAAGATGGGGGGAATCTCCAACCATGCTTCAACAACTAAAGCAATTCAAGGAAATAATCCTTATTCATCAAGGGATGAAAAATGATGTGGGTCATATCTGATTATTAATGTCAACTTTAGTTGAAAATAAAATAGGTTTATGGGGCAGCTGGGTGGCTTAGTCAGTTAAATGTCGGCTTCTGCTCAGGTCATAATCCCAGGGTCCTGGGATTGAGCCCTGGGTCAGATGCTCTGCTCAATGGAGAGCCTACTTTTCCCTTTCTCTCTGCCTGGTGCTCTGCCTACTTGTGCTATTTCCTGTCAAATAAATAAATAAAATATTAAAAATATAAAATAGGCTTAATTGACAAATTCAGTAGTTGATGATTGTCTTTTGGAGTGGAGAACTTTTTACTCACTAAGTTATCAAAGAAACTTATTTAAATTGAATGCAGCCAAAAAAAATGGATATCTGTTTTGATGTTTGACCAAGAATTTCCCTAAGACAATATTTCTGGTATCACCATTATTAGTTTCATTGTAAAGGAAATCCTATCTTATGTAGTTAAAAAAAAAGTATAAATTGGGTGGATTTATAATTAATTACAAAACACTAGAAAACACTTAGGAAGAAATATACAGCCGTTACATGAAGAAAACTATTATTAAAAAGCTAAGATAAAACTTGAATGAAGTCATTTATAATTAATTGATAGACACACTCATTTATAATTAATTGATAGACACAGTCAATATTCTAAAGATATCACTCCCAAAATAATTTTTAAAGTATGTAATTATAAACAAAATCTCATTAGTATTGTTTTTCAGAACTTTATTGCCTTAAAGTGTATCTCAATATAAATCCTTAAGAAGAGTCAATACTATTTTTTTAAAGACTTTATTTATTTATTTGATAGACAGAGATCACAAGTAGGCAGAGAGGCAGGCAGAGAGAGAGAGAGGGAAGCAGGCTCCTCACTAAGCAGAGAGCCTGATGTGGGGCTCTATCCCAGGACCCCAAGATCATGACCCAAGCCGAAGGCAGCAGCTTTAACCCACTGAGCCACCCAGGCACCCCCAAATTAGTAGTTTAAAATGTCCCCCAAAAGTTGTTTCAAATTTCATTTCTTTGGTTATTAGTGAAGTTAAAAAAATTTATCCAAATGTGTTCATCACTTTCTTTTTTTGACTTAAAAATTCTTATTCTCTCTTTTTGTCCAATATTTTCTCTGTAGACTATGATCTTTTTCTTAAGTCTTTATCTCAGAGATAAAAATGCCAATTTTGTGTTAAAACTATTTTTACCAGTTTTGCTGTTCTACCCTATCAGTTTGATGTCCAGAAATATAATTTTTCATATAGCTGTATATTTAAATATTTTCATTTATGTTTTTTGTCTGTTAGTTTATACTTATAAAGCTTTATTTTATTTCAGAATGATATTCAAATTTGCTGATATTTTGTTCCTGGTTATTTAATAGTTTTTTATTCATTTTTTTCCCTATTTTACTCCATATCTTAAATTTTGTTTTGTTTTGTTATATATGTCATGAGCCTGAATTGAATCTCCCGCCTCTCCAATTTGTATGCCAATGTCCTTATCCCTAGAATGCAGCTGTATCTGGAGACAGGGCATTAAAAACTGTAATTAAGTTAAAATGAGGCAACATTGGTGGCCCTAATCCAACATAACTGGTGTCTGTATAAGAGGACCATGTGATGAAAGATGGCCATCTGCATACTAAAGAGAGAGGACTCAGATGAAACCAACACAGCTGACTTTTTGATTGTGGATTTCTAGCCTCTAAAACTGTGAAAAAACAAAATTTTCTTGTTTAAAACACCCAGTCTATGGTACTTGTAAGGTAGTCCTAGTAAATTAATAGAGTATAAGAAAAAAGATTACTAGCTTTCCTCCCTGACAAATAAAATAAATATATATTTTTTAACATTCTTTATATAAGAAGTTTACATGAAGGAATTAAAATCATGCACTACATTCATATGTTTCTTGAGTATTTATTCTGTCTGATTAATTAGAGTTATGTTATTTGAATTTCTTAAATATCAGTTAATGCAATTTCCTTTCCATAATTTTTTACTTAAAAAAATAGTATTGGGGCACCTGAGTAGCTCAGGGGGTTAAAGCCTCTGCCTTCGGCTTGGGTCATGATCTTGGGGTCCTGGGATAGAGCCCCACATCAGGCTCTCTGCTTAGTGAGGAGCCTGCTTCCCTCTCTCTCTCTCTGCTGCCTCTCTGCCTACTTGTGAAATCTGTCTGTCAAATAAATATATAAAATCTTTAAAAAAAAAACTACTAATTTGGGAAAGATTTTAATTTTGAAATATTTAAATATAGAAACATTTTAATATAATTTCCAATAATGGCAAATGTGTGAGGATATAAACATCACTATGTATCATTTATGGAATATGAATTTATGCAAAATTTTGAGGTCTGTTTATACATATATGGTAAAAGTTATAGGATTTTTCAAATGTTTCTATTTAGCAATTTAATTTTATGTATGGATCCTAAATTAATGAGATAAACACATGTATCCATATACTGTGCTGCCTGCTCCTCTAGAGACATGCAGGTCTATATACTAATAAGTATTCTTTAGTTGTGGAATTATAAATTATTTTAATTTATTATATGCTTTAATGTACTTCCCAAATGAAATACAGTGCATTTTGCGATAGTAAAATGATGTTATCTGGAAATATGGAAATTGAGAGGAGAATTAGATTACTTGAAACTGAGAAGATTTAGAAATTCTTTATGGAGGATATGGCATTTGTTTTTGAGTGAAGTTTATAATGATTAAGCAGCAGAGCATTGGAGGCAAAGGATATAGAATGAGTTTTGTGGGACATAGTTAATACTTTTTTTTTTTTTCCAAGCATATGACAGAATTCAGAAGGGCTTAATCAGAATAGTTGGTTGGGATGAAAGTATAGAACTGACTAAGACAAGCAGGTGCAGAGAAGCAGGTCAAATTAAAAGGCTGGTGTAGCAGTTCCATTGGAAGGAATGGGGGCAATATAGAAAAATGAATAAATATTGCAGAGAGGTGGAATCTGCATGGTATAGATGTAGAACAAAGGGTTAAGCCAAAGTTGAATATAACAAGTTTTAGGAACTGAGACGTAAAGTATGCAGATGTAAGGGAAAAGAAGTGGTAACATCCATTGACCAACATCCACATTAGGAGCTGTACTTCAGGCCCTCATACATCACACCAGTCTTTTTTGTTGTTGTTCTTCATATTATATAAATTCTCAGAGTCACAGCTAAGTAACTAGAAGATGATTCAAATCCAAATCTTTTCATTTTATACATGATACATATTATGTACTTTATGATTTAGAAATAAAATAATATGAAATAATTTTGATTTATTTCAGTCAGAATATGTTTTTTCCCTTCCTGCATTTTTATGCATGTAACTTTAAAAATTATGTTTTAAAATGTAGAGATTGAAGTTCAAGGGCATTCCTGAATTTTCACATGTTTTAAACCATCCAGTTCTTAACTGTGTCCTTGCAATATAGATAATCTGGCCTGTTTTTGTCTTTTCGCTTCTACATGATAAATGCAGAGCAGAAAGCTAATATCCTTAGGCAAGGTCTTATTTTAAAAATGTATATAAGAATGTGTTGCTGATAGAAGCTTTTGATGAAGACAGGAAAGAGAATTGACAGAGCAGATAAAATATATCGTAAAGGACTAATGACATCAAATGGGCCACTTTATTAACCTTGCTGTTTTATCTTTGAGTTACTGTTGGTTCCTAAAAGAATAATGTCATGTAATTATTATTATATGTGAAAATAATCTGGAACATATTCTAACACTTTTTTTTCTTATACATAGAGAACTGTAGTATAAAAGCTAGTTGGCTATTAATAGACCCAATTTTTTTCCTTTGATTTAAAAAAGAGGTACACAGCCTAAAAATTATGTCTTAGTAATATTGTAATTGCCCATTATAAAGAATTGCAACAACAATAAAATGACACAAAAGCCAAGTCCAACACAACACAACACAAAAGCCAAAATAACACAAAACTTAGTAATTGGGATATATAGTTGAAGGTTGCATGTTCAATTTAAAGTTGAATAGTGTCACCAGAATAAAGAAAAAAAAAGCACTTCTGCAATACCCCATTTGAAGTGACTTTTTCATACGATAATGTCTTCAAGTCCCTATTATTAATGTTTTGCAAAGGACACAGGGCAATGGAGTTCTGACAATATAAAAAATTAATATAATATGAACCACATTAACAATTGTAAAATAATAATAATGATAATTTTAAACAAATTACCAAGCTAAACATTGCCTTTCTTGTGATTCATCTAGTATGTACAAATGGCTGAAGAGGACTCTGTCTAGAAGTTAACCAACATTTGTCATGAAAATTTTACCCTATTTCTTTCATGATATGCTTTGAGCTTTGAAAAATAACACCTAAAAGGAAAGAAAACAAACAAAAACTTCAACAACAAAAATACCTGGTCCTTATTTGGGATCTTTCCTTTGAAATGGGGCTTTGTGAAATTAGTTGTAATATTTTTCCTTTTCAGAAATTTAAAAATTATGTGACTAAAGGTAATCAGTCACTAAGACTGTGGGTGTGGTTTGCAAAGTCCTTGTAGTTTCAGATTCTCCCTTTTTTTTCTTCTTGAAAGGGAGAGAGATAGAGAGAAAGAGAGAGAGAGAGAGAGAAGGGGCAGAGGGATATGAAGAGAGAGAATCTCAGGCAGGCTCCACGCCCGATGTGAGTCCTAAGTGGGGCTAGGTCTCACAACCCTGAGATCATGACCTGCTGAAATCAAGAGTTGGACTTTTAGCCAACTGAGCCACCCAGGCACCACCTCCATTTATAAACTATAAGTAAAACAAATTGAAGCTGAGAAATTTTTAACTTAGATGCATTTCGAAGTTTAAATTTGTCCAATTTATTCTCTATGAACAACATAATGTGGTCTTGTAAAGGTATGTGAAATCAGCTTTGTCTGGGTTTGTTACTCAGGTCCCACTAATTACTTGACATATAAAGTTTCCCCTTTTAATTAATTTCTCAGTCTTCCTTATTTATAAAGTGGCACTATTAGTATCCACATTGCAGAGTTGTTATGAGGATTAAGTGAGATATTGTGTAAACAAGTGTAGTCTTTCTAAGAGTCCATTAAAAGGCAGTTTTTATTGTACCTATTAATTTGATAATGGATAACAGAGAAAGCTCTATGGAAGAAAATTTGTGATTCATCTGATTTTTGAATTTTCTCTTAATTTAGTTTTTTTTTTTAAGATTTATTTTTTAGAGAGATACAGCAAGTGCACAAGAGGGAGGAGCAGAGGGAGAGGGAGAGAGAATGTCAAGAAAAATCCATGCTCAGTGCGTAGCCTGATGTGGGGCTCAATCTCATGACCCCGAGATCACTACCTGAGCTGAAACCAAGAATTGGCCACCTAAGCAATTGTGTCACCAGGTGTCCCTCTCTTAGTTTTATTCAGCTCTGTTGTATTCTGTGAATTACAGATATTTCTATTTTAATGATATGGGTTTTCCTTTTGCATTGGCTGTTTTCCTTAACTCATAACCTGATTCATGGACCATATAATTGGGTGTATCAAAATATAAAGATATCCTTTGACCTGTCAACTACACTTGGATTTATAAGAAATCACTTATGTATGAAAAGGTGTTAGTTGAAGCCTTTTGGGAGCAAAAATCAGAAACATCTTAAAAGTCTGTTATAAAAAAGCTGGTTACATAAATTATGGTACTTATATATAATAATAGATAACCATAAAAAAGGACAGAGAAGCTCATTATGTATTGGCAGGGAATAATTTTCCACATGTAATGCTTTAGGAAAACAAATGAAGATGCTAAGATGTGCAGAGGTATAATCAATTATCATTCCGTAAAGAGGAAATATATGTACGTGACATACACATATGTATGTGTGTTTTAAATGCATATGTGTGTGTATTCACATGTATAAGTATAAAAGAAAGAAGAGAACTGCCAGAGTATTCAAATAACTGACAATACTAGATGCCTGAGGCAGGAAAACTGGTTGGCTGGTGGCAAGGTTTGGAGGGAGACTATCATTATATACACTTTTATGCTTAAATTTGGAGCCATATGCCTGTATTCTCTATTCAAACAAATGAGACATTTTAAATTCTTTAAAAATGAGCTTCAGTAAAAATAATCACAGGATCATCACTTCATGCCCCAGTTTTTCTTTATGAATTTACATTAAAATCTTAAAGAATTTGAGAATATGGTAGAAATGCTGCCAGCTATTCAGATACTCTCTAGGTCTATAGGGGACACATACAACACACAAATACACATAGATGCACACATGCATGCTTATATGCACAAACACAAATGTAAAGACCGTAAAAGCTTTTTTTCTAAATGACATATTTCAGGCAGATGTGAATTTAAATTGGTACAGGTAGGATTCACATTTGGAAAAAATAAACTAAGGTCATACTAGAGAACTGTTTATTCTTTGGAATCAGAAAATTCTGTATCCAAATACCAGCTTTCCTATTTATAAGCCACATGGTTTTCTTTGTGCAAGTTACTTACCTATCAGAACTTCGATTTCCTTATCTGTAAAACAGAAATACTTTTCTTGTAGCATGACCACAGTAAAATATCTAGCCAAATGCTCATCATAAGCCTTTCATAAGTGAAACTCTTTATTTTGTATTATTTTAAGGCCTTTTCCCCCTTCTAATACATACCAGTGCCCACTGAGCAAATGGTAAGTGTAGAGTTAAGCTCCTATGAGATATAGCTTTATTTATTCCCTCTAAAGATATTCCAAAATATTTCCAAGATTTTGGGCTAACAGGAAGAAAAAATATTTAATACATTCACCATGACTTTGGGGGTAACAGACCTGTCACACTTTCACAGTCATGTTAACGCACTGAGCACAATTTTCAATGCAAGCTATTTTTCCAGATCACTCTGGGAATAACTCCTGAATAACTTTACCTAAAAGGGTAGAATCAGGCTGGCTTTGTTAAATTTGTAAGTAGGAAAGTTTTATCTTTTGGTATTTCCCACCCTCACTTCTATATTCTATAAGTCTCTACCTCTCTTCAAAGAATTCCCTTCTGAACAATAGGTCAAACATTTACAGGTGGCTGGTTTTGTTTTCTGGCTTTTGGAGTCTGAATGTTATGAACTTGGGTAGAGCTCATTAAAGCTTCCTTTCTGCCTTTCATTATAAAAAGCCCAAGTGACAGTACTTGAAAAACAGCCTCTGGCTAAATATTATTGAAATCCAAAGGCCAGTAAGTGAAGAATCATTTACTGGTCAAATCTATATTAATCTAACTTGTTATATTGTCTTAACAACATTCTCAGGGGTGTTTTTTCCTCTACTGAAAGGATTCATTTCAATAAAACAAACATACTCTATCTACTTAAATTAGTGTACTTATGCTAGGCCAATTTCATAATTGTTCTAGAGAAAATAATCTCTCAATACTCCATCTTGGCCAGACCATTGTTTATCAAACAGAATAGTAGAGTCTATTTAGCTCTGAATATTACTTGATTTAAAAACCACAGCCTTTCCATTACTTAACAATATCTTGGTGGCAGAGGTGACAATGATTTAATATGGGTCAAAATATCAATACATAAAAGTAAATTATAATAAAATACCCCAGTTACAGGAAACTACTTAAATTCCACTTTTGGAATTTGTTATAACCAAAATCCAATAATAGCCAAGAAGTTCTTTTGAATCTGATGAACTGTATTACAAATCATTGGCAATGATCACAGAATTGGCACCATGGGCTCTTGGGTTAGTGAAAGCATGAGCCATTTTGTCTCCTCATGTGCCCTTTACAATATCTTAATTTCAACCTATTTAGACTCTTTCTCATTCGTCATGTCCCAGCTTAAATCATACCTTTTTGAACTTCCTGATTATACTTATACATGCCTTCCCCTCATGTTCTCTTAATATCTTGAACTTCTCCTCTCTGTCTCTCACTACAGGAAAAATTAAATATATTTTATGAAAATATTTCAGTATGTCCCTCCTAAGTTCTTTGAAGGAGGAACTGACTCAGCATTTTGTCCTGAATTCTCCAATAAAACATTTCCATGTGAAACTTATTTAGAACCAAAGCCTTTCCAAAAAAAAAAAAAAAAAAATTTTTTTTTAAATAGAAGATTGAGGGTGCCTGGGTTGCTCAGTGGGTTAAGCTTCTGCCTTTGGCTTAGTTCATGATCTCGGGTCCTGAAATCAAGCCCCTCATTGGGCTCTCTGCTCAGCAGGGAGACTGCATCCCCCTACATCCCCTGCCTGCCTCTTTGCCTACTTGTGATCTCTGTCATATAAATAAATAAAATCTTTTTTAAAAAAGCTATTGAAAATAAATAAATAGAAGATTAAATGTCTTTTTCTTGGTGTCAGCCACATTGAAGGAATGAGACTGACTCTGGGCCTGTTTTCAAGGTAACTCCATTCTCAAGGTCAAAAAGAAAAGATACCTAATATGTGGCTTTCTAACCTATTATTACCTTTATGATTTCTACCTCTGGCAAGGAAAGATTCTGTCATTTTTTTCTTTTCTTCTAGTGGGTCTGACATATTGAGTCTTCTATCCAATCTCATGATCCACTATGATCACAGCTTAAAGCTGAACTTCATATAAAATGCACAAAATAATGAAATATTAAATTGAGAAAGAGCTATCCATACATCCACATATTTATTCATCCACCCACCCATCTAGGTATCTATCCATCCATTTGTTCACTCATTGACTGAAGATTTAATGATAATCTAATTATATATAAAAACAACATAATAAGTGGTCAAGAAACTGATAAAAACTAGTAGATGAAAGATAAACTATGTACAAATAAAGTGGAGTGCTATGGTGTTATAATAAAAGTCTGTACTGTGTGGAGCATGCTGAAGAGGTGCAGTTATGTCTACATGGAAGATTAGCAAATGATTCAGAAAAGAAAACAGTGTATTCAAAGGAGATAAGTCACTCAAGGAATCACTAGTTCAGAGTTCAAAATAAAGGAGAGACTGAGTAAGAAGAGAGAAGATTGGAGTTGCATAGAGAAAAGATGATGGTGTTGATGATGACGATGATGATGATTTAGTTAGTAAGTAATTCTGAATCATCCTACAGGTCATGGATAGTGTGTTTAAAGTTTTAAGTAGCTTAAATTTCAGGAATATAAATTTGGAGCAAGTGTGGTGAATCATTGGAAAATGGGAAACTGGAAAGCAGGAATATAAATTAGATTATCACCACTGCAGTTAAGTTACCTGGATGGCTTAAGGATAGATCAGAAGAGGCAGATGACTGAAATTTGAAGTAAGTGGGATTTTTTAAAGATTTTATTTATTTATTTGTCAGAGAGAGTGAACACAGACAGAGTGGCAGGCAGAGGAAGAGGGAGAAGAAGGCTCCCTTCCAAGCAAGGAGCCAGCTGTGGGCCTCATCCCAGGATGCTGGGATCATGACCTGACCGAAGGCAGCTGCTTAACCAACTGAGCCACCCAGGCATCCCTGAAGTAAGTAGGATTAATAGGATGTGGGTAGACATCTTAATTTTTTATCTTGGTCAACACAGAGACTGTACCATTCATTAAGATAAAGAGTATGGAAGGAGAAGTGCTTTTGGAAGAACAATATACTGCATTTAATTTCGAACATGTTGCATTTCAGGTACCTCTGGAAACGTTGATTTCAAACTCCCAGCCCCCACAGGAAACTCCCTTTCAGCAGTCTATTAGGCGATACATATCCAAATATCTGTCATATTCTGTTTGTCTGTTCTTTGGTGTTTTTTTTTGTTTGTTTATTTGTTTGTTTTTTGCTAATTAATTCTGTACTCCTTGGCTTGGCTTGGCTCATAGAAGTTCCCTTGTCGTGTAGTCTTATGTTAAAGGAATTTTTCCATCAGGTATATAAAACATCCTCATAGATTTAAACATGACATCAAAAGAGCAAAATGTTTTTTAACAATTTCCCAAGGGATTTTCCCTAAGGAGCCATATAGGAACCAAAGAGACTCTTAATGTCATAAAACAAACTGAGGGGGGTGAGGGGGAGGGGTTTGGGAGAGGGTGGTGGGGTTACATTATATGTTTAAATAAAAAAAGAAAGTCTACTGAAGTAATATAGACATGAAGTAGCTGAGGGATTGGGGGTGACAGGAATAGAGAAAAGGAATAAACTCAGAGGTATGTAAGAAGGAAGAAACAACAGTATATGTTGCTAAATTGAATGTAAAGATAAAGCATAAAACCTCCTATGACTTTCATAATTTATAACTTTTTAAAAACATGGGATCACTTTATAGATTATTGGGATGTGTTCTTATCAGCAGATTGTGCATTACAATATTGTGTTTGTATGCATATTTGTAAGTGTGCAACTTGCACATGTGTGTGCTTGGCATGCAGTGCATGTAAACTTTAAAAGAAAAAGAAGGTAAGGGGCGCCTGGGTGGCTCAGTAGGTTAAGGCCTCTGCCTTCGGCTCAGGTCATGATCCCAGAGTCCTGGGATCGAGCCCCACATCCAGCTCTCTACTCAGTGGGGATCCTGCTTCCACCTCTCTCTTTCTCTTCCCTCCTCTCTGCCTACTTGTGATCTCTGCCTGTCAAATAAATAAAAAAAATCTTAAAAAAAAAAAAGAAGGTAATATGCATTTGCTTATCCTAAAATCTGGATGAATGAGCTCATCTTTCATTTATTTTGCATTTTTTAATCTTCAGGGACATGTTTTTATAATAAGAAAAATTAAAAAGGTCTCAGCATTTCTGGTGGGTTTAATTTGGTATAAAGAAATAAATTGCCAGTTTCTGCAGATTTCATATGCTCTCTATATTTATCACAAAAGATATCACAATCTTGTTTATTATTCCAACTTATATCTTTTTGTCTCTAGTATATCTTCCCTGTCTTATACTGGCAGACAAGAACAGATTGAAAGGAACTCTCTTTGGCAGACCACAATGTTGTATTTCAGTGATTTCCATGTTACTCTGATAAACAACTACAAGACAATAATCCTAATTGTGGGCATGACTATGAGATTCTGTTCAAAACATTTTTTTTTTATTGTCACCTTTTGGGTGATAAATAAGGATAATCATATCTCACTTAAAGCAGGATTTATAGTTTGAAATATTCATCCATTAATTACCTTGTGAACTTGAGGATTTTATTTTTCTCCAGAAACCATTTCTGGAAAATTAGATGCTAAAATTTAGAGGCCCTAATTGCATCCCTTCCAGAATTTATTTCATGGAGTCCTTTTCAAAGTTCTGATTATGTAATAGGATTATATTTTTTACCAAGTAAAATTTTCCTGTTATATGGGAATCATGAAAAAAAATGTAGTTTAACTTTGTGAAAGTCCAGAAATAAGACAGAAAAGAGGTTTCTGATATTGACCAGCCCACGCATTCTCCTCATCTCCATTCAAGCCACTGAGCTGCTGCCCCAGAGTGCTAGGGTCTAAGGAAAACAAACTTTGAGTCAAGTGTGAGATTGAAGTTTTAATGATGATGACATTACTTTCTATAATAGATAAACACTGAAATATTAGTGTCAACTCAACAGATATTTTCTTGCTTTCATAATATTCTGTTGGCATGGGATGGGTGTGGAGAGGATGGACAGTCCCAGCTACCATTCAGGAAACAAGGCTGGCTCTGCCATCTATAACAGGTAACATCCATGATCACAATAATCATTGATACTGGCTGGCATTAAGGATTCTGTATGGGTATTTTTAAAGGGCTTTTGCTGTAAGTGGAACATATCAGTTCCATTGATCAGAAATGTGAAATTCATTCACACTTAACTGCAAGGAAACCTGAAATATTTATTCTACCCATATGCCTAGAGACACAGTGAATGGGTTTTATGAAGAAGTAATTAGCCTATACTACAAAGACTCATTCTTCAATATTAGAATAAGATCATTCTCATAAGTTCAGCTGGATGAACTTGATGAAGAATTATAGAATTGGGACCAAAGGACAATAAGAAATGAAGTTCTAGCAAGAAAATGGACTTTAATATGGGAAATTAAGAGGTAATTATTGAAAGAGGTAAAATCATTTCATGTTTATATCCCTAAGCTGAGACTCCTTTAAAAAGCAGTATTTCTCAGTTATGTTTTAATATTTTTTTACTTCATTAGGCATTTTCATTCACACATGAAAAAGTTGCCTTCCTTAAATAAATCAAATATAGATTATATAGCAATCTGGAAGTTGTGTAGGAGAACCAAAGAATCTGCAGATGATTTTCCCCCTTTATTCATCTCTCTAGTAGGTAAATAGTATGAAGATCTAATTAATTACTCAATACAATCAGGTGAATTTGGCCTGATAGGAATTTTAGTAAGCTTTAATTCATGAGTAGAGTATCTGTAATTTTTCAAACATGTCCCTCAAAGACTCTTGACTAAGAGGCTTTCAGTTCTTTGTTTCTTTAGCTCTGAAAGATGGGAAATAATTCAATTTTCCTTTTTAAAGGTTTTGAGTCAAACTCCTTAGCTTCCGGCTTAATGTGGTTTATAATTTGGAATATATTGTAAGGGAGATCTAGTCTCAGGCAGACATCTTTCTAGTAGGACTTTGTCTCCTGAAGTATCATGATAAAGGTGGAGATTTCTTTCTACCCTTTAGAAGTGTCTGTAGAAGCCCCCTAGCTTCCCTTGTTCCTTCAGAACTCAGTAAGTTTAAATTAGGGAAAACTGACTATGTTTTGAGGGCTTTTTTCAATCTGTTATGCCTGCCCACCAGACCAAGAGTTCTTAGTTGGTTTTTATTTCTCTTAGTTTAGTTACACTGCCCAGCCCGAGTCTAATCTGCGGCTTGTAACTAGAATTAGCAAAGGTCCCACAACCATTATCAGCCTTCCTACCAAGGGTTATTTCTTTCTTTCAAAACTTTAATTCATTAGGTTTTTGTTTTCCCTCAGCAATATTGTGTATTTTAAAATATGACTATAAATTATCCAGTTTTCTTTCTGATTGTTACAGTGGAAATATTAGCCTATTATCTTCTAGCCAGGAAGATAAATCTTAGAATGATCACTTTTTTGAAGTGCATTATTTCATTTCCTTGATCTTCAGTTGTCAATTGGCCAAGAACAGTATTTCAATTTAGTTTTCAAGAAGTTTATTCTTGCCTAGATACAGTTTGTTTCTTTAAGCCATATAGAAACATAAGGGTTGTTTTGTGTGTGTGTGTGTGATGCTTTCAATATTCTGTTCCGTCATGCCCAGATAATATATTACATTTTCTGTAAAATTGAATTTCTACAAAGACTTTACTCATTTTATTATCCTTTGTGAGAATTATATGAAGTTTTGGAGGAAAAAAAGTCCATGAAAAGAACAGAGAAAATGCCCAGTGAAAAGAGGCCTGGTGACATTGACTTTAAATGTGCAATTGTTCTGATGCCAGATTTCTTCCCAAGCACTGCCAATTGGCAGACACAGAAATCCTCACCTCCTCCCAGTGTTAAACTCAGCAGTCAAAAACTAGATGTAGTGGGAAGTGTTGATTTAACACCAGGAAAGAAACATGGTCTGATGCTAGCTTTAGTAAACATTTCAAAGAAGGTTTTTAAGAGTGTTAACTTAAAAGGCAGACAGAAGGACAGAGAATAAGAGCTGAGGAGCAAAGATGAGGGAGTTGTAGGAGTGTGAGGGTAGCTTCCTGATTGACATAGATGAAGAATGAGGCTTGGAATACTCTAGAGTAAAACTTCATTTAAGTAATGTTATTAGATTGGGTCAAATGAGGTTACCTGGGTATCCACGTAAGTGTGTATAAATACACATATATCTGCATAAATGTTTGCTTGATGGTAATTAGGTAAACACAGGTGTGTGTGTGTGTGTGTGTGTGTGTGTGTGAGAGAGAGAGAGAGAGAGAGAGATACATATTCAGATGTATCCAAAGAGCTATTCCTGGGTCTAGAAAGGTTTTTGTTCTTTCTCTAATTCTTAGAAGTATAGAGAAGGCCATGCTTAATTCCCTTGAAATTTGACCTCTATGTCCACAGTTGTATTTGTTTCCCTAAAAATCATATTGTATCAGACACTTTGATGAATATAGATACTTTGATGAATTTGGTAATATAAAAGTTAATATGCCAAAGACCTTGCCTTGTATGAACTCTTAGTTTGTTAAGAGAGAAAGATAAATGAAGAGATAATTAATATACAGTGTATTAACTACAACAACAGGCTTAAGTTAAATAGAACCAAAGGGTAGAGAGTTTTGAAATCAACTGAATTAAGTATAAATATGCTTCAAAGAGGAGGTGATATCCACATTATTGTTGAAATGTAAAAATATAATTTCTTTGTATCCATGGTCCTTCCCTTCATTCTTTCTGAAAACATCACTTCTAATATATGTAAATATTTAATATTGTGCTCATAAATATATGAGAAACTGATGGCATGGTACACATGAGTCACATTTTTACCTTCATATTATAATTATAATGGAAAAAATGGAAGCCTTTTATAGTATGTTTCATATCTGGTCATGTGAACCACACACTTTTTTCTTGTTCAAAATTGTGTTAATTTTGAGTCTTTCTATACTTACTATTTTTTGGAAAGTTTGGTGTATTCTGAAAAGTTTTGAGGGGAGTTTTAGTAAAATAGCTTGAACTAATAGAGTGATATGTAAAAAAAATATGTAAAACCTATATACTTTTCAGTCACACCAAACCAGAAAATGAGATTTATTTCCATTTATCTAATTGCACATTTTTCTTACATTCATTCTCTAAGTATGTTGTTGCTTGGGAATTTTATTATTATACAAGCATTTTCTAATTGTTAGTGCTGAGTAGAAAATTATATTGCCTTTTCAATATCTTGATTATATATCTAGAATCCTCAATGAAAATTCTTATTATTAGAAATGTTTTATGTAGGAGTGCCTGGGTGGCTCACTCTGTTGATCATTTGCCTTCAGCTTAGGTCATGATCTCAGGGTCCTGGGGATAGACCCCCTGTATTGGCTCTCTGCTTAGCAAGGAGTCTTCTTGTCTCTCTCATGCTGCCCCTCCCCCCTGCTTATACTCTATCCCTCTTTCCTCCTCCCTCTCTCCCCCCTCAATAAAGAAATAAAATTTGTCAAAAAAGAAATGTTTTATGTATTATTTCCTCTAAATATCTATAGAAGTAACCATGAATTATTATCTGTGAATAATGGCAATTTCATTTCTTTGTTTTGATCCTTATACCTATTTTATTTTTCATACTTTATTCCAAACCAATGTTGAATATGAATACAGACAGTGATATATCATTGTCTTATTAGATTTTAAGGACAGTAATTTTAACCTTTCATTATTGTATAAGGTATTTGCTGCAGCTTTATTATAGATACCCTTTACTAATTTTAATGTAGTTGTTCTATTTCTAATTTCTATCTAGGAATTATGTTCGTTGTAAATGATTAACATTTAACAAGGTATTTCTTTCCTTGTTTGTTTTTTACACACCTGGTACTAATTATTGATCTTTTCCATGAGCACATCTTTCCATCTACACATGAGTATAGTATGAAGCAATTCTGTATCTCTTAACTCTAATCTCTAAATGAGGAGGAAATGCCTATGGTGAACTTAAATCATGATATACAACATTCCAAGGTTAGCAAACATTGGACAGGAGTTGAATGCTTTACTTGAATTAACTCACAGTATGAGAAGTTTTAAACTTTATGATAAATTTGCTAATTAACAATATATTTATTTTTATGGCAATAAGGAGCAACAATTTTAATAGAAGAAAATATAAAATTTTATCCTGTTATCTGTTCCACATAGTCACTGGGAGTTGAAATCTAAGTAGGTATATTTTGCTGTGGATTTATTTCAGTCCTTACCATTTCAGTCCTCACCATTCAGTGGTGGTTGAATATCAAAATCAGTGCTCCTAGGATTCAGAGGATTTTTTTTTTTTTTATCCCCACTCAAAGCAGCTATTCACAAACCAAAGAGCAGGACTTTTTCCTCCTTATAGAATTTTCCCTGTAATGTTTTAGAACCTTTGTAGTTGAAGTTGGGACTCCTTGGAAGGATGCTTTAGCCCCTGAGTAGATTCCATCTCAGGGTTCAAATGTGACCCTTTGCAATTTGGAATAACTCTGTGAATAGAATTCCACCTGAGCATTTAGTAAAAACATCTTTACAGTATTCTCCCTTGCTACTGTTTTCATACCTTTAAGCACCTACACTTCAGGACTGAGGTTTTGTTGAGAATCACTTGGAATGATAAAAAATATAAAATATATATATAAATATAAAATGTAAGAGATCTATATAAAATAACTGGTTAAAACATCTTGCAATCTCTGAAAACTGGAACCAAAACCCGCCACCCATTATTTGGCATATTTTCTAAAAGTGTACACTAACAATTGGTTATTGATATCTCTAAACATTATCTCAGATAATTGCTGGAAAGATCAAAATAACAGCAGCAGTATAGTCTATTTACAAAAATCTCTTGAAGGTTTAGATCATTTAGTTTAGTAGCGTAGTATGTTACTCCAGAATCTAAGCTACTTGAGCACAGCAATCTTGTCTATCTTTTTTCATTGTTGCACTGTCCTTAGCATCAAAAACAGTGCCCAGCACATGGGAGGACCTCAGTAAACCTTTGTTGAGTAAATGAAGTAATACATCAAAGAACTATATTCTTATTTTATTTACATTACCTACTAGATTATAAATCTACTTAGAGTTCATATGATGCTTAGTATCTTATTTGTCTGATACATTCACCAATAGTATAAACATAGATTTTTTTTTTCCAGATTGCAACCACAATAATTGGGTACCTTCTATGTGATAGTCTCTGTAGGTAAGCACTTAAACTTACATTATTGCTTTAATCCTCACCATGCTATACTAAGTACTATGGTTCTCACCATTTTATACGAAGTTGAGGCTAAGAGAACTTAGCATTTAGCCTCAAATAATGCAGTGAAAAAGCGACAGGGTCACTTGTTTCTCAGCTTCTGAAAACAGAGCTCTTTAATCTGTGCTTTGCTATATCCTCAAATCCTGATAATCTATTTACTGTCTTTCCTCAATGTCATGGAAGATAATTAAGCTTCCTGAATTGAAAATGTTCATGGTGTTTTTCATATAGAAACATTTATTTTGGAATGCTTAGCTACTTTTCAAAGTATCCATGAAAGTTTGCCAATTACCAAGAAGATAACAGCATCAACAGCAAAATGCATTTTTAATTCTAAGGCATAAACTTTGTCTTCATATTCACTATAGGCAGGGACCTGGAAAAAGATATAAATTTCCATTTAAAGATTATTGTCTCTAAATTCATCTTTTATGCATCCCTATGTTTCATTATTCATTTCTCAACTGTAAAATTTATAGGCAGTTTAGGAAAGTGATGAAGATGATTTTGAGATAAAAGACATGATTCACTGAAAGTAATATAACAAAGGGTCAGGAATTGGACATAAGAGTAGAATGGCAATACTCTTTTATTTCATTATATCATTTACTGCTGGCAAAAACTTGGTGATTAATTAAGAACATGGTCTTTTTCATCTTGAGAAGATCACACAACCTCAAATCCATCCTTACATGTGATAGAGCATGTGCTTTGCCTTTCTGCTCTTTTGGATTGCAATTTCTTTTATGGAATTTCTGTTGAGCAATCACTGAACTCTGATATTTTATTCTCTTTTTAAATCAAAGTTTTAATTCTGGGAAGGTGGCTGTTCTTGGCAAGGAGAAGAAGGAGGCATCCCTTAGTTGTCATGGCCTTTTTCTGAGGGTTCTAATTGACAAGGGAACTCTACAGGTGACTGCAGGAGTTCCCTTTGTACAGGAAATCTGTAATATCTCTGTCACTTTCTGCATGCAGATGACAAGCTTCTGCTAGCTTCAGAGCTTTATTTTCTCCAGCTTCAGGGACTTTTGTGATTTTCATCCATTCAAATTGGTCCAAGCCAGTGAACTATTCCCATCTCCAGCATTTCTTCAGCCAGACCAATCTGCCCTTATCACAACAGAGGTGCTGGAAGCTTTGTGAATTACAAGCTGTTTCTCATGTTTATTGATGGACTGATATTTGGGAAAGGACTAAGAAAAAAAAATGTTTTTAGTGTACAGCTCATTTCTGTTGCAACTGAATCACCCCTCCCAAGTACTCCCTTCCACACAGAGCTCAGTTTCTGAGGGTGAAGCCTTTGGGAGAGGGACCTGCAGTAATTGAATCAGATTAGGCAAGCCAGCACAACAAAGTTACATTCCATGAGGTGTTTCCAGTATCAAGTAGATGAATTGTAATTATTTAAGGATTAGTGCAAGCTTGAGTTGAGGTCCATTCTGAATACTCTTCACTGTGTATAAACAAAAGCAAGAATTAGTAATATAGGTTGTTTAAGCTTCTTTTTAACTTTAATAGATTTCTGTGATAGCTGTGTTAACTTGGAAAACTGCTGCCATAGTGAGCAAACTCACTCACTGTTTTTCAATAACAAGTTAGGCCAAACTAAGCCCCCAAGTCTAGGGAGAGAGCTTAATGAAGGCTACTTTCTTTACTGTAATTTACTGGGACAGCACTTTTCTGTATGCCAGGGGCAAAGGGAATTGAGCCCCCCCCCTTTTTTTTTTGTAAATAAAGCTTTTATTTTAGAAGAATTTTAGATTTATGGAAAAGTTGAAAAGATAGGACAGAGATTTCTTATACACCCTGCATATAATTCCCCCAATTTAAACATAGCATACCACTTTGATATATTAGTTACAATTAATAGACAAATATTAATATCTTTCTGTTAACTAAACTCCACACATTATTCAGAATTTCATCTTTTCCTAATGTCCCTTGTCTGTTCCAGGGTCTTATAGAAGATACTCCATTTAGTCACCATGTCTCAGGCTCCTTTTGACTCTGATAGTTGTTCATACTTTTCTTGTTCCTTTTTTAAAAAAAAATTATATTTATTATCTTGTCAGTTTTAAAGAGTACTGCTAAGTATTTTACAGAATGTCCCTGAATTTGAGTTTGGCTGATATTTTTCTTATGGTTAGAATGGGGTTATGGTTTATTAGGAGGAAGACCAGAGAGGCAGTGTTCCATTCTCAGTACAACAGACTAGAATAGGATATTGGAAGCATTTTATTAACCTGACTTATTACTGGTGATGCTAACTTTGTCCACCTAGCTAAGGTAGTCTTTGCAAGGATTGTTCACAGCAGAATTCCTATTTTACTTTCTCTTTTCCTACACTTTATTTGTTTTAAGCAAATCACTAATCGTAGCCCACAGTTAAGGGATGGAGATTCCTACTCCATTTTCTTGACTGGGGAGTATCTAAATACATTAGAATCCTTCTGCACTGTAAATTTGTCTCTTCCCTCAATTTATTGATTGATTTGATTATTTATTGGCTGATTTGATTATTTATTGATTATTCTGCACTGTAAATTTGTCTCTTCCCTCAATTGATTGATTGATTGATTGATTATTTATTGGCTGATATATATATTATATATAATTATATATATATCATATATATGATTATATATGATTCATATATCATATCATATCATATATCATATCATATTCATATATATCATATAATATCATATAATCATATATATGATTATATATGATTCATATATATGAATATATATATAATTATATATATTATGTATATATATATTATATACATATATATAATATATATATATATATTATGTATATATAATTATTACTACTATGTTACTTATTTTGTTGTAGCCTTGGCATTTAGAATTCTTTCATTTAGCTTCTGTGTTTTTTTACAAATGTTCCTGGTTATTAATATTTCTTATTGTCTGTTTTATCCTTTAATTACTTTCTAACACTAATGGATGCTCCAGGCCCATATTGTATATTCCTGATCCAGATTTAGAATCAGCCATTTCTTTGAGAATCTAGATTCCTTTTATTGGAGAATGATATTAGATATAAAGAGCTGGCTGCCGTGTCTCCATTGTTACTAGGGTATCATTTCTCCTAAGGCTTCTCAGTGGACAAAGCCCCTTTATCTGGATATAGATATGTATCAGTATTAAGTGGAGCCTGATACTGATTCTAAATCAGTATCACATGGTTCATCTTGGTTTAGTCTAGCCTTCCCCTTATTTATCTGTAACCTCCCACTCCAATAGTGAGAAATCTGGCTTCCACCAGCTGCCATCCATTTACATATTTTTCAACTGTGGTGTGCATTTTATAGCACTTTCAAAATTGTTAACTCATATTCTCATGAAAACAACTTTATCAATTAGAGTATAGCATTTATATATAGCTCCTTTGTCTTTAGTCTTACTGTGTTCATTCATTTCCGAAATTACTTAAATCAGCATTGTTTTCTCTCCACTCCCTTGCAATATGAATTGCAATTCATATACCAGGTTATAGAAATATTTAATTTTGATGTTATATAACAATAAGATCATAAAAAATTACACTGGCATCTCACAAACAGCAAAATTCTGTTTTATTTTAGGAAGCTTTGGGAGATGATACAATATCCCTAAGGTAGTCCACTCTAGTATTTAATACTACTGTTGGGAAATTTACCTTTTAAAATGATTAAAATCCTCTGGTCTCAAACTTTTCTTTATATGAATGTATAGTCTCATAATTCCCCTTCTATTTCTATGTAGTACAATATTTAGCTATTACTAAAAGGACTTATAAAAGGTGTATACTATACTATTTAAGTGTTATTTAAAAGACCTTCATTAGTTATCTAATGCTGTATTACAAATTGCTCCCAGAATTTAGTGGGCCAAAAGAACAAATATTTATTACATCATGTTCCTGGATGAAATACTAGGGTCTCTCATGAGTTTATATCCAGGGTGTCATCAGGGTCTGCTATTATCTGAAGGTTTGACTGGGTCTAGAGCATTCATTTCCAAGATGGCTCATTCACATCGTTGTTGACAGGGAAGCATCAGTTGCTTGTCACATGGATCTCTCTGCAGACTGCTGGGGGTTCCTATTACATGGAAAGTAGCTTCCCTCAGAACAAGTGATCTAAGGCGGAGAGCCAAGAATGAGCCCACAAAGCCTGTATGATCTAATTTTGGATGTTACACATTCTCATTGCCACTATATGTTATTCATCAGAAGCAGTCATTAAGTCTAGCTCACACTTGAGGGGAGAGGAATTAAGCACCACTTAAAAGTAATAGTATCAAATAATTTGTAGACATATTTTATTTTTATTTTTTTTATTAATGTATAATGTATTGTTCGTTTCAGGAGTACAGGGAGGAGCAAGATGATAGAGGAGTAGAAGATCTAAATTTCATCTGGTCCCAGGAATTCAGCTAGATAGTTATCAAACCATTCTGAACACTTACAAACTCAACAGGAGATCGAAGAGAAGAAGAGCAGCAATTCTATGAACAGAAAAACGACCACTTTCTGGAAGGTAGGATATGCGGAGAAGTGAATCTGAGGCGATATACAGGAATGTAGACATATTTTAAAATCACCACAGGATGCTTTCAATCTAAATTATTTTTTAAATGTTTTTGAAACTATCATAAGCACATAAGATTTTATGCACTGAAAATTAAAGGACCCTTAAAAAGTACTAAAGATTACTTTCAAATAACTTTGGAAGCCTCATACACCAGTTTAACAATATTTATTGAGTGCCTGTTTTATGTCAGGTATTATGTTGGATTTGACAATGGGAGAAATAAATAAGACCCAGAGATTTAAACTTAGCTGATAGGGGGATATAGGGAGAAAAGATAGGAGGCGATAGGGACAAAAGCTATACTGTACTTCTGTGCTATGTATTTTGTGACTGATAAAAGTATAAATAGGGCATATTTCAAGGACAGAAAAAGGGAGATAATCATGCCAGAGGATCTGGTTGGGGGGGTCGGGCAGGAGAGGCTTCCAAAGACAATGATGGCTGATATATCTCAAGAGATGACTTAATAATATTCATCAGGATAATAAAAAAAGAAGAGAGAGTTTTCTTACTGATAAAGTGAAAAAGACATATTTCTTTGGGGAACTCTATAAATTATTTCATTTAACCAAATATTTTGTATCAAAGCAGGAAAGAGATGAGTCAAGAAAGAAGGTAAGTTCAGATCTGTAAATAGACCATGCTAAAGAACACTATTCTTTTGTTATAAGAGGTTAATAATCAGTTCTTTGCAAAATTATTGCCACCATAAACAAAAAGTACCACAAGGAACTCTGTGATCATTATGGCAAAGTAATACTATTCTTATAGTAATAATTATGAATATCACCTAAATGGATCAAATGCTTAATTAAATGAATACATTCTTCTGAGTATGTTAATACTTATAATCTATTAGATGAATGATTTCTACTTTCATTTTATTCATCTATACATAGACTACCACACTTATCACAATTTCAAATATATTGAAATATAAAATATTCAGACATTATGCCAACAAGAATCTACTTTGAATTTTCTATTATTGTCCCCATGGTTTGTTCATCTCTGTGGTGTTCAGAATATAGAACAAACTTTAAAATATCAAATCACTTAATTGTTCGATCATACATGTTTATGTAGGTGGAAGTGGGATGTGTAGGGATAATATATGAAAAAAATCCAGCAGGCTGGTATAGGAAGGGTTCTGGGTGCCAGGGCTTCCATTGTGTGAACTGCTTCTCAGAGTATTCAGACTAAGGATAAGCAAGAGTGTAAATTCAAGGGATAAAAAATAAGGAGGCCAAAATCAGCCAATGTAAGAAATTTAAGCCGAAATCAAGAACCAGGTATATACAGGATTACAGGTATGTATAAGAAGCAGTATATACAGGAAGAGGGCATTAATACAATGAAGGAGCAGACTCAGATGGTTCAAAACTAATTTCAGGAAATGGAACCATGCACCTTGATATGTACTAGTAGGCACCCATATAGTGTGCTAATGAGTAGGGCTAGTAAAATTATATAGGACTGACATTTCTGTAGCATCTTTTCCAAATCCCTGGGGGAAAAATATATATTTTTATACTTCCCTCTGTTTAATGCTGAGAGTCATGACCTAAAATACCTGAATGCCGATATCCAAAGGAAAATATACATTTCTGTTTGTGTCACCATTTCCATATATTTTCATCAGCTTGAAAGAACACTTTTAATTTAAGCAATAACTGAGAAAGAACAGAAAAAAAAAAACGATTCATTTAAAAGAGGTGATAATGAAAAAGATTAAAATGGAGATGTGGAGGGACTTGTTAAGAAGGATCAATTAGGGACGCCTGGGTGGCTCAGTTGGTTAAGCAGCTGCCTTCCGCTCAGGTCATGATCCCAGCGTCCTGGGATCAAGTCCCACATCGGACTCCTTGCTCAGCAGGGAGCCTGCTTCTGCCTCTGCCGGCCACTCTGTCTGCCTGAGCTTATGCGCGCGCTCTCTCTCTCTCTCAAATAAATAAATAAAATCTTAAAAAAAAAAAGAAGAAGAATCAATTAGTGCCTTTTTCCTTTCCATTTATTTTCTTTAAGTGCACAGGGATTGTTTAGTTTTCTTGCCAGATAGCACTTCTTTATAATAAAAATAGAAAACTGTGTTCCAGCACCATAAGCAGAGAATGGTTATGATTCATTTCCAATGAAAGAGGAAGTGTGTTGCTTTCTCCCAAGGCTCCTCAGAAGTTGGTTGAGCATCAGGTGCATCTGTCTGACTCCTCCAATCACAGATGCACCCTCTTGTTTAGCTTTGTGGAAACTTTTCTCCTTCCAATATATTCTGAATTTCTATGTGCATTTTAAAATAGATGTATTTTCTGTCCGGTGTTTAAAGTAGGCAAGAGTACAGAACAATTTTCCTATATGTAGAGAAAGAGAAAGAGAGAGATAGAGAGAGAGATTGATTGATTGATTTTCAGTTGGATGTAGGGGAAAGAAAGATTCCAAGCCATTTTTATGAAAATGCCTACATTCTCCCAAGTTTCTGGGCACTGATGTCTTCAACTCTCACACTGCTACTCTCCAGGTTGTGGTCTTCAACATCATCAACACCAAATGTTTTCCAAAATCATAGTGGGAGCAGACTCAACATTCTCATTAAACAGGATTTGGGCCAACTCATCTAGATTTGAAATATGTGTCCACATACCAAAAAGCTATAGATTTCAAGATCCCTGGTGACATATCTACAGGGTTAGTCTAGTTAGAATATAAGAACAGCTAAAAAAAAAAGAAAAAAAAAAAAAAGAAACAGACCTGACAGGGCTTTTGGTGTTAGATTTTATCACAACCTTCTTAGTTTTCTACTCTGAGTCTTTTTTTTTTAATTGTACATATCGTTTGTCTTAAACTTTACCTCTGCCTCCATGTAATTTAGACCTACTGGTATATTTTAATATCTACCATGTCAAATAGGAGGTTTTGCATGGCCCATAAAATACATAATTTTGTTTTTGTTTGTTTTGCTTTGTTTTGTGTTTTGTTTGTTTTTTGCTGTAGTTGATTCTATTCTCAGCATTTATGGATTTAATAATGATGTTATACAGAACTAATAAGACATATCAATCCTTAATGTATTCTAAAGGAAAAATAAAATACATTAATTGACTACTTCCTTCTTGCTTACCTTTTTGTATAACAGTTAATCACATAATTGCTCAATAAGTATTATTGGATGGATTGAGAATATTTCAAGAAATTCAATATTTTACTCTTACTGTTTATATACCTGCTTTCATGAATTGGGAGCCTAAGGTAAAACAATTCCTTATACTGCAACAATTGTATAAAACACATAAGACTTTGTGGCAGAATAGGAAAAATATTAATTGTCTCTTTTTTAATATATCCTTTTTAAGTTGCACTAATAAATGAAACTTAATTTGGGTGGTTCCTTCCAAATACAGAGTTTATGAATTTTTTTGAAAGATACTTTACTTCTTTATACCTACATCACTGCCTATTGTTCATGCAGATCAGATAGAAGGAAACCACACATGAGAAATTAGACTAGAATATTTTTAAGGGTCTTTTTAATTATAAAAATCTCTGATTATACCATTGAAAAATCATTTATTTTTTAAAGTGAACAAGGTCCAAAGCTAACTCGATATATTAATGTTACAGATTATTCACATGACAATATGTTTATTTCTAATGCTCACTAATTTGCTTATTTCAATTAATTCAGTGATGATATTGCATCTAAGTAAAATTAATTTATTAGCAGTATTAAGGAAGCTCATATAATCAGTAGGAAGCTAGAAGACCAAACTTGGAAATCAACAGAAGCCCAAAAGAGAGATACCCGTAACAGTCTTGTAACTGAAACAACAAGGTCAGGATGTTGAATGACTTGCTATGCTGAATGACCTGCATATGTTGCCTCCCCTTTGCTTCTCTAGGCCTTGGAGATTAAGTGTTTAAGTCACAAACCAGCCCCCTATTTCTCCTCAGGCAGAAGAGGATTAAAGTATCTCTTACAACTACAGTCATTTTCACTTTCAATCTGGGAAACTATCAACAGATATAACACTCCCACCAAGCATATACACTGGAATAAAGAAGTAATTAGCCAAAAAGGAAGTGGAGAGGATAAAAGGACAGACTGAATCTGACTGACCCCAAATGAGAAATCCTCCTAACATTATGAAACACTTATACATGGGACATCTGTAGTACTTTTGAGCTACACAGACTTATATTTTCTTTTTGCATGTGTACTTGAAGTGCATACTGTTTAAAAAACTAATCAGGTATCTCTCAAACTGTTAAGTTAAGACTCTCAGTTTGAGTCATTCCTTTTCATTCTGCCCTAATCCCTAGATATGTACTGATTGTGCATGCAGGACTCTAGTTTCTCCTTGACTAATGGAAGGAAGGTGAACCTCTCTGTCACCAATTAACTATTGTATAAACTAAACTCCTGGTAGAATAAGATGACTTGTTGCAACAGTGATTTGAAATGGACTAAGCAGCATTCCCTGTAGTCAACATTCGAAATCCCATTATCATCAGGTCTCCAAGGAGTCTTGTTTGATAAATACTGTTGAAATAACAATTTTGTCATTATTTGTAAAGTGGCAAGATTCATAAGCATGAATAGTGTGTTTTTAAGCACAGTTGCACTACTTGAACTTTGAGAAAGATGGTTGTGTCTGAAAGAATATGCTCATTAATCTCTACAAACATGTTGCAGGTTTATTTTTTAATACCGTTTGATATAAAAAAGAATAAGAAGTTGGCTTTGTTAGCATTTTATCATGAATGCCAATAGTTATTTTTCATGTCTGACTCAATAGTTCATGCCCTGAATCCATAAGGACATTGAAAACACAAGCAATTCAGTGTCCTAATCTCCATTTTGATGGTGCTACAGTTGTCTCTGGAGGAAGTGCTTATTTCTTTAGAACTCTCTTGGTATTATCTTATTTGTTAAACAGGTGGAATGAGTGTTCCATCTTCTGAATATATAAGCTGTGTGTTTTCTCTGCACTTCCTTTGTTCCTCTCTCTTTTTTATCATATTCTTTCTGTTTTTTTTTTATTATTATTAGCTCATTTCTTTTCTCCCTCTTGGTTGAATCCATGTGCAATATAATCATCTGGTTGTATTTCACTTCTTATTAAGTCAGAGCATTTATGTTCATTTTAAAAACTCCTGTGAAACTCATTTGCACTAAATAACATTTTAAAATATGATATGTCTTTATGGATGAGGAAACTTAATAGTAGGGCCTCTTAAATATGGATTCTCTAATTCAGAATGACTGACACATTAAATCATATAATCTAACTATACTGTTGTGCTTTAAGAAATTCTGGACTCTCAAAAGTAGCATAATTACTAGTTGAGAGAAATAAGGCTATAATATTTAGTTTGGTTGAATCAGAAAAGCACATTTGGGAAACATTTACTGGAATTCAAAGAAGATGGATAAAAATCAATTTTGCCTGTTGTCTACATTGCTGTTTCATTCTTCAGTTGCCAACACACCATAAATTGGTACTAGAATTAGAATTTTGACATATCATTAATCAGAAAAATAAATATGAAACAGCTTGATGAACTCTGGTATAAGAAACAAAAATTCAAATAAAAAGTGATCCCATATGTGTCATTTCTTGCAGGAGCTTAATATAATTTAGTAAATCATATAGTAAAGGACATAAGCTTACTCTTCCTTATTTTTAATGGAACTTTTTTGAGGAGAAAACATTAGTTTAACTTCATAAAAATGTGTTTTTACATATTTTTGGTACCATTTCTGATGATGTTCACATCTAAATTCTAAATAGAAAATTTTCTCTTTTTATATATGAAGTATTACTGAAGAATTCTTATTAAACTCTTTGGAAAATATAACAACTCTAATTTATTAAGCTGTATTACATACGTTGAACTTTTAATATACCGATAAAGGATAGACTATGTCCAATTTTGAATGCCTGTTAATAGGGTATTAAAATTATCCTGATGAGAGGTTTTCTTAGCATGGAAAAGGCAGTGTAGATGATAGATATTTGAGAGCTATTTAAGAACTAGAACCAACTGTCTTGGGGAATGAATTGGATATGATTTTAGTGTTCTGTAGTACCAAAGATAGTTAAGGAATTTCCACTTTTGAAAGTCTTATATAAAGCAGGTGATATTCTTATGATTAGTAGAAGACAGATTCTGAGTATATCAGTCTTGAAGATTTTATAATTTTATAGGCAAAAGCTAGCAGTAGATAGACAAAATGATTCTGAGAGTGGATCCTAACCTTATCTGATCAGTAACAAACTTCCTTGGTGGCACAAGGGCTGGGGAAAATAATTAAGGAGTGAAGCTAATAATATAATTGCTGATAACTTAAAACAATTTACCAAAGTGACAGCAATGGTCAGTTCTGGGATTTCCTCCTAGACATGCACATGAAATTATTAAAATATTTATTTATTAATACTGATGATAGCCACATTAGCAAAAATAGGTCTGTAATGCTCAAGATGTTGCAAACTCAGAGACTCCGGGAAATTCCTTTGTAGACCGTTATCTCCTTGCCCTTAGGTGAACCTCTTTTGAACTTTATATCAGAGCATCCTGTAAACTTGACCCAGTTAGCTTAGATAAATTACCATATCCATTGTTCATTTTTACTTGATGTAGCATTTTTTAATTCTTCTGTTATTAATGTGAGGAGTGAGTGTAGTAACTGAAGTAACTAGAAGTATGTAGGAGAGGGAAAATCTTTCTCTGCCCATCTTAGGTTCTCTGGCTGGAGTCCTATAAATCAGACTGATGAAATACTAATAAGAGAGAAGCACATGCATTTATTTAATATAGTTTTATGTGACATAAGAGCTTAATGAGGACATGAAAGCAGTTAAACAGTTAAATCAGCATTTTTTTTATACTAGCTATGATAAAGAGTGGAAAGTCATGGAAAAATGTGATAGGACAAAAGGTATGGGCTAATGGTAGTAAACTGGGGGAAATTTAATGAGGCCCATCCATTCAAATTCCTCCTGGTATTCCTCCATCTTCGGATATAAGGATGCTCTTTTTCTCCAGGCATGGAGAGGGAACTCAACAAGTGTCTTAGGATTTGCTTAAAGGAAGTTCTTAAGAAGGGACTTTCCTGGACTTTCCATTTTTCAAATGCCTTCAGCTTAAAATATTCAATATACCCAGGTGCTATATTTTGGGATAGTGTGTCTCGAACTCCATTGAATATGCAATTTTTATTTGAGTTTTCTATTCTATTTGGTCCATCTGCAACACTACACATGGATCATTCATTCTTGTGTTTAAAAGAATGTGAACACCCTCTAGTGTTCTTACCTACCTTATCTTCCCAGAATTCAGTGACTTAAAATATTTACTTCTACTAAATACATATAATACCTTATACTTTTCTGATATGAGATATATAATTTATCTTTGGTAAAAGATTTATTTATATGCAACTATCTAACATTGAGAATAGTAGATACCTTAGCAAAAGGAGATTTATGAGCCAAGGCATCTGGTGGAATTCATATTTCTTTAATATAATATCTAATTAATGGGGCATTAAAATTTTAGCCTACACTATTTTGCCATATTATTAACTTGCTTAAATATCCTTGTAATTATATTTGAGGGGGTATCCTAAGTATCAACTTCCTCATTTGTTAATATGGATGTCATTCTAGTTCAGTGTTTACCAAATGAAGGACCACAAATTTGGTTTCACAAGTCATTATTTATTGTACCATGAAAACCACTCTCCATGACCAAATATTCTTGGCAAATACTTAGATAAAGTTAAAAGTTTGTTTCTTCAGGACTCCTCAGAAGACTGTAATATAGAGAATATATTCTGATTCTCCTACAGTAGGTAGACTTCATTGATTCCCAAATCTATTTGAAAAAATAAACGTTATTTTGTTTTGTTTTCTTATTTGGAAAACAAATAGTTGGAAATAAACTCTAGTGTCATGTTAGGGATTAGTTTTTCTTAGAAAACATTTTGGAACTTAATGGAACACATGATATCTAAGCTTCAACTGTAACATTTTTATTTTTTTCTTTTTTATAGAACTAATACATGAATTAATTTTAAAAAGTTAAACATTACCAACTAATAGTTTATTAATATATTCCTTGTCTAATTTCTTATCAAGCCCTGATATAAAAGATAACTAGATTTGTTTATATCCAATATCCTATTCTTCCCTGTAGCCCTTTCCCTTTTTATCACTTTTAACCTGAATTCAATTACCTTAGTAAATTATGTGCAGTCCTTTTTAAAATTTTTATCCTTTGACAGAAATGCTCAGAGATACCTTACTTCAAAAATAAACATATTCCTGACGAGGAAGGAGTGTGGCTGAGCATTATTTCCTGAGTATGGAGTCATAGCAGATTATTTTTTGTCACTTTTGGCAAAGAGACTTAAGGAAAATCTGTTTCATGCTTCTAAAATTTTGAGAAATGAAATGGATAATTTTTACTTCTGAATCTCCAAGAATCCCTTGGGGCACACTCTATGTGAGGCAGTTGAAAATGCCATTTTTAAGAGTATGGGAATGATAGCTTTTCTTCTATAATTGATCAAACCCAGGGAAGCAATTTTATATATGTAAGTATTTTCTTAGTAGTGATTTTAGGACTATCTAGCCAGGTAAAAATCACCATGTAAAGGCAATTTCTAGTTTTAGAGGAAGAGTGAAAAGGGGAAAAAAAAGTATAAAACTCTAACCCCCTCCAAGTAGGGTTTCTTCTAGTTAAGAAGGAAAATAATTCTGCGTTTGAGACATCTAAGTTACTGTAAAAAGAGGGAGAGAGAAGACAATTGAAGCAGTTTCTTGGTTATACTTAGCATTTTTCTCCTATTCCTCTCTTATGAAGGAGATCTTTTGATAACACTGGAATTCATGGGTTCATAATGGTTTTTATCCACAAAATAGCTGAGATTAGCCACAATACAAAGGATTTATTGGCAGAATTCCATGTGTTCAATGATGTTAATATTAATCTGTGATCACATTATTTACAGAGAATCCATAGACTCCGCACTCTGCTACGGTGTACCAGGAGTCCAAAATACATATATTTTCAAAGAGGAAAGCCATGTCCTTGTTAGCCCCTGTAAATATGCAGGCTCTCAGGTCATTCCATCATATTTGAAGACTCCTAAGTCAGCTAGATAAAGGACTTTCATGAACTCTTCTCACCCACTTCCAATCTATAGCTACCACTAGCCACGGAAGGACTTGTTTCTCTTAACCTCGTTGAACTTCAGGGGGAAAAAAAAAAAGGTGAGGAGTTAGAGGCAAATCAACCATTTTATTATATTTTTTTTCTTTTTATCTTTGTTAATTTTGAGACCAGTTCTTTTAGTTAAGTCTTTCATATAAAACCTGCCCGTGTGGTGGAGAAGGTGGCAGAAGGGCATCAGGCTACATTTTTTACCTGTTCAAAAATATAATCATTAAAGTGTTTCTTTTAATAGTAAGTAAAACAATTCTTTTCTTTTTCCTCTTATACACTCATGCTAATGATAATAAATATCAAAGCAGATACTTTTTTTTTAAATATTTTTTTTTTATTTGACACAGAGAGAGAAATCACAAATAGGCAGAGAGGCAGGCAGAGAAATGAGGGAAGCAGGCTCCCCGCTGAACAGAGAGCCCAACATGGGGCCTGATCCCAGGACACTGAGATTATGACCTGAGCCAAAGGCAGAGGCTTCACCCACTGAGCCATCCAGATGCCCCAAAGCAGATACTTTTAAGTAGAATGTCTTACTTTTTGTTACCTGACTAGTTTTATGATTTTTGGGGTATATCTCTTAGTATAATAAAATTTAGAATGAAATCCTCATATATTTTATAATAAAAATAATATTTTTATATCAAGTAATATATATAAATACCTTCTGGCAAATAGTAAACATTCAAAAATAATAGGTGTTTGTTTTATTATTATTATCACTATTATGATCATTGTCATTATCATTATAATTACTATTTTGAAATTGAAACATTCACAATATCCAACAATGATGGATGGATTAATAACATATTATATGCATTTGGAATATAATAGCACAACCTTTATTGGAGACTTTTATAAAGATTTTTCAGTTAAGAGGGAAAGTAGTTATGGATATGTATTTAAAATATAAAATAACATTTATAGTCCATGCTAGAAAACATTTCTTATATATAATAAAATGATTATAAAAAGATACTAACATACACATTTGGAAAATGAGACAGATAGTGAGTAATTTTTTATTTGTCTTTAATTCCATTTTTTGTTTGTTTGTTTTAAGAACAAGTGTGTGGGGTGCCTGGATAGCTCAGTCGTTAAGTGTCTGCCTTTGGCTTGGCTCATAACCCCAAAGTCCTGGGATGGAGCCCTGCTTCAGGCTCCTTGCTCAGTGGGAAGCCTGCTTCTCCCTCTGCTTGTGTTCCTCTCTCACTGTCTCTCTATAAAATACAGAAATAAAATATTGTTCTAAAATATTACTAAAATGTTACTTAAAGTGGAAAGTATTCATTTAGTCACTCTAAGCTAAACTGCTAATCCCGTTTTTTGCAAAGAAAGATCCAAACACAATTTGTCATCATATCCTTATCAGAACAGTTTGCAAAAGTGTAACTGATCTCTTCCCTGAAGTTTAAAATATATCTTGCAGTTGGTGTTTGAAATTTCAAATTGTAATAGCAATCTTTGCAATTCTTACAACCTTTGAACTTGGCATATCATTTAATTTTTTTGGTTACTTTTTTCAATTAAGTGATAGACTTTGTAATTTTTATTTTATCCCATAACTTAAGTCAATTAGACAATTAAATGAAGACCAAACACAGCAAGGCATAAGGCTTGTTCTCACTGTTTGAGAGAAAGGGACCTTGCTTCTCACAAAGATCTTGTTTCAAGATCCAACATTCTGGTTCAGGTTTGCTACACAGAAGGGTAATATGCTTTGTTGCTCCTTCTCTTTACTGAAATATCAATTTCTGGCTGATTGGTTATTGCCTAGAGTTTTGAGGAAGCCTAAGGAAGTTAATTCACCTCTCCCTGGAATGCTTTAGTTCAGCCAAGCCCTAGGCAAGAAGGCATCTGGTGAGGGACTCAGAATCCTTCAAATATAATGAAAGAAGTTAACATCTACATTACTCTAAAATAGTAATTGTGCAAAATTTGGTCCTTGGAACATCTGCAACATAATAATCTGGGGAGCCTGCTAAAAATGCAGATGACTTGGCTCTACCCCAAAACAAGTAAATAAGAATATTTGAGGGTGAAGATCAAGTAAAATCATTTTTTAAAATAAATTTTCCAAGGATTTACTTTGTCCATTAAGATTTTAGAACCAGTGATGTAAATGTTCATTGTTTCTAAGGAAGAACCAGTAAGACCCCATAGATAACTTACATACTCTCACCTGGGATATCCTTGACTCCTCTCTGTACCATTTCTCCCATAATTGTGTTTTAAATCACAAATTTGCTTCTCTGGTATAAGCTTTAATCAGCTTGACACTTTTCTTCCTCTGCTTCTGGAGGGCTAAATACTCATAATTTTCTATTAAGATTAAAGAATGGTAGATATTTAACTGCATCATATTTTCTTCCTTTGGTCTGCCCTTTCCTCCTAACCCAACAAATAAAATAGAACAAATACTTACTGTGTTCCTTATCAATATTATGCAATTTGATGCCATCCTCCAAAAACTAGAGTTGGTATGAAGTCTTTCAAGACTTTCCATTGCAAGTGACAGAAAATGCAATGTTGACTATCTTAAACACTAAATGGAATTGACAAGAAGTACAGAGGTAGGGACAATGGATTCCAGGGGAGGCTTAATCCAGTGACACAATAAAATCTACAAAGAAACCTGATATGAGGCATCTACCTCACCTAATATTAGCTCCTTTCCTGGTGTAAGAAAACATTCAGCAGATTTTGTATTCTTCCTTGTTCACCTCTGGAAGGTAAGTCAAGAGGATATGCAAATTAAAGATTCTATTCATCAATAAATAAATCAATTTTGGTAAAATTTATAATACATTTTATTGCCCATTTCCTTTCAAAAATATTTATATCACCTTATAAATTAAGTTATATGTTTTTATTACTTTTAAAGTTATAAAATTTTGGCAAATCCAAATAAGGGTAATGTAGAAGAAAAACTATCAAAAAAAGTATATGTTTTCATTTGTTTATGTTCATTGGATTATCTGATTGAGTAATACAATTGTCTTTAGGGTTTCTGCTTTTGGGGGTAGGAATGGAAATATTGTTAAATCATTTTTGCTTCCTGGAAATATGTTACAGAAAACTTGTTTCCTAATAATGTCAGATAGAAATTTTTCTTAAGAATCATTTTAAAATGATTTTCAAGATTCTTGGCTAAAAAAACCCCTTACAATTATGATTTTATAAGAGATAAAATTAATAAAGCAACATATAGCATGATGATACATAGGAATTAGCTAATAAGGTATACTGGAATATTTTATTCTAAATAGTCTATATAGAGCTTTTATCATTTATATACTCATATAATATATATAAATCAGAATCCCATAATATTCATTATATCTTAAGAAGGAACAGTGTCATCTGATTTTTTCTGTAACTGCTGACATTTCTTTTAGCAAAAACTATAAATTCTTTCCCAGACCCAAGTTGTTAACTTAGAGTGGACTTTTCTTCTACTTTCAGCACATACAACATCAGGGAGACTATTCTAAATCAGGCAAAAGAGAGGAATGGATGACATTTTTGGATTGAGGAAAAAGTATATAGCAGTTGTTATATTAGTGTTGGATGGGAGTATTAAGGGGTAGACTGGAAATCCTAAGTGTAATGAATTTTACCAAAGGGCTATTTGTAAGGAAAGGTGAGGATTCTTGTGATTTAAAGTCAAGGGATTACAGACTGAAATGCTTCTGCCAGCCTATATCTTGCTTAGCAGCAAGAAATCAAACAAAAACTTTAAAGGGGAAGAGAATATGTGTTGAGTATCCACTGTGACAGTGAATTACAAAAGCAAATGTTTACATCACCCACACTTAAAAATTAATTTATCGTGGGGTTATGAACATTGGTGAAGGTATGTGCTATGAAGTGTGTAAACCTGGTGATTCACAGACCTGTACCCCTGGGGCTAATAATACATTATATGTTAATCAAAAAATTAAAAAATTAATTTATCTTCCATTCAAAGGACCAGACAGATTGAAATTAAAATAATTTCATAACATTTCTAAATCCTGAGCAGGGATTCCACTGGCCCATGTGGGGTTAGCTGCACACCCTTTGACAAACAGCCAGTGGCATTTGAAAAGATGACATTCATTTGGCTAGTGGGGCCACATGCCTATTCGTAGGATGGTAAACCATCTCTACTTTCTGAGTGTCCCATTGCAGAAGTATGGCTACTCCAATACATAGAAAGAAGTGGAAAATAACTTTTTTGAGAAATTCATAGGAGAGGACAGGGCTGAGCAGATAAAAATTAGGTGTCTAGAGAGCAGACATCTTGGAAGTACTTTCTCTTGTCATATCTGGGACAGTTTGAGTATCCAACACTGATGGATGAGAACTAATTGAACAAAATAAATATCCATAAGGCCACATTGATATGAATAAATAAAATAAATAGATTTTCCCCCTTAAGTAGAAAGTCAAATAATATACCTAGAAAACATTATGGACCTAGAGAATTATCAATGTTGACTAATATTTCTCATTAATTACAAAGACAGGCATAGTTTTATAGAGTAGAAAACTGTAGAACAAGTTTCTGACCTTAACCAACACATCAAAGTTGACATCACTAATATTGGGACAGATATCATGGACCTGCTAATATGCAACACTCAAAAGGGCAGGTTCTGTATCACTTCTGTAACATTTCTGCCCAAACCACAGTCTGACTCTAACCATGAGACACAAGAGACAAGCTCAAATTGAGGGCTAGTTTATAAAATAATTGGCCTTTATTCTTCAAAGTTGTCAAGTTCAATGTACACAAAGAAAAGTCAATATTTTTCTAAGTTAAACGAGACTAATGAGTAATGATATCTAAAAGCAATGCATGTCCCAGATTGTTTGTTGAGCTGAGGAAAAATATAGCTAAAACATAAATTATTGAAATAGTCAGATTTAGATATGGATTGTGGATTAGATAACTATTATATTCAGGTTGAATTTCATTATTTTGATAATCACACTATGGTTATGAAGGTGAACATCTCAGTATGTAAATACTAGGTAATAAATATAAGTATTTAGAAGTAAAATGCTATGATGCTCTAACTTACTCTTAAATATCAGCCAAGGATATAAACTGTGGATATATACATTAAAGATGTCAGCCTTTGAGTTAGTAAAGATGAAAAACTCTTTTCCGTGTATTTCCATGATATAACCAAATATGAATATTTAGAATATTATATATTGATGCTTTTTAAAAAATATTTTATTTACTTGAATGAGAGAGCACGAGTAGGGAAGAGAGGCAGAGGGAAAGGAGAAGCAGACTCTCCGCTGAGCAGGGAGCTCTATCACAAGACCATGGGACTGTGACCCAAGATGAAGGCAGACAGTTAACTGACCGAGCCACCCAGTCACCCCAACTCTTGATGCTTTTTATTTAGAATATTATATGGTATTGATGCTTTTTAATTAGTTGTAGGAATCTAAGAAAAAACTTGTAACTAAAGAATGGGTCAGAGACTTTTTAAAAACATACCTCCATTACTGCTTATGTGCTTATTCCCATATTAGATGAATATACCTTAAATGTATTGCATAGGTATCCAATCTTGGGTGAGGTAGGGGGGACTTGGAAAAGTCATAGATTAGGAAAAAAATGCTGGAAAAATTGTAAGTTTTCTGCTTGTCATGTAAAAACTGGATACAAAAAACTTAACACTTCAGAACACACTTTTTTAAAACAAACATTAAAGGTAATAATTTTGTTTCAAGAAATTCTTTAATAGTAGAAACATTATTATTTCAGATAATATATTTTAATATTTTTAATGCTTTTAATATTTCAAAATTGGCTGAAATTTCATTTAATAAGTTGAAACTTGTGAGAAGGATAATGGATATGGGAACTTGGCATGCAATTTATCCATTTTCATTGTTAAAAAAAACTTTTGTAACATTTTGGTTTTTTTTTAAACTGGCTTTATATTTTTTATTAAACTAGAGAATTATATTTAATTAGTCAAAGACTCAGGTATTTTAAACTGGATTGAATAGCTAATGTCTGAAATGAAGGATGGCATAAATTACTAGTCAAAAATAAAAACTAATACCTAGAGAAATTAAGGAAATTACCCAGAAAGAACTTGTGCTTGATGTTTCCCTTAAAATACTCTTGTTTAACTTTCACTGTCTTACCCCTTATTAATGGATCCTTTCAAAAATGATACAAGCAGGAAGAAATGGTAATACTTTATTATTTTTATTTTTTAAGATGTTATCTATTTATTTTAGACAGAAAGAGAGACACAGAGAGAGTTTGAGGTGACAGGAAGAGGAGAGGGAGAGAGAAAAATCTCACACAGACTCCCCACTGAGTTGAAGCCCTCAGCAGCAGCAGCAGCAGCAGGGCTCAATCTCACAACCCTGAGATGGACACCTGAGAGGAAATCAAGAGTTGGAAGCTTCACCAACTGAGCTACTGAGCTACCCAGACACTCCAGAAATAGTAATATCTTAAAACAAAGAAAATTGATATAATATTAAGCACAAGAAAAATGGAATATTTTTGTCTAAAATTAGAGTATATATTCTGTACCTTTTTTTTTTCCTGTTCTACCTGAGTTTCCTTTGCTTTTCTTAGCTGGTTGACTGAAGTAGGCATTTGTTAAATAGTACCCTTGGGGCTTGGGTGAGTTAATAGAGAGTTCTGAAGTAATGAACATAGTATAAAATAGATTATTCTGAAACATGACTTTAATAAACTGTCTCTCTTGTATAAAACATTTTAGGACAACTCTTCCAGATAATTTGTTGCAGATTAGATTAAAGGTAAAATGGGGGGAAGCCCTACTTCTTATTCTCCTCTCCCTGGTTCATAGCTGTAAATTCTGCATTTATTTGTTTATAACAAAACTAGCTGTAGCTATAAGTCTGCATTTAAATCTAAATTTGAGGAGAGTACAGCACATTAAGGAAAGATATTGTTATTTCACAGCCATCTTCAAAAAATAAAAATAATAAAAATAAAGAAAAAGAAGGAAGGGAGGGAAAGAAGAAAAAACCTTTATTATTATTATTATTAATTATAATTTATAAATGGTAAGGAATTTCCTCTTCAAATGGGTGGTTCTGGGACCCAGAATTATATTTTTTCTTCTTTGCTTGTTATACCAAACTTCTTCTACATAGGATTACCTGTAGATTAAAAGATCCATAAATTGAAATTGATAGCAGTACATATGGGTGTATCTATTTATGTAAGTGTATGTGTGTGTGTGTAAACATATATCTATCTAGATGTTAGAAATCATCAAGTAAAGCTCAACCTTAGAAAAGAACCTCAACACCAAAGGAAATATTAGAAAACAGATAAGCCAAAATACCTAAACATTGTAAAATTTACCAAGTACTATGCTACTTTGGCCATCAAAATAGAAAGAGAAACCTAACCAGTCACTTAAATGGCATTTCTCACAGCTGTTGCACAAGTGTTTTTCTTGACTTTTAAGGACATTTTACTACTAGGCTTTATAGCTAGGAAACTACAGTAGAGTGAAGAAGAGGACAGTTCTCAAAAATATTTGTGTAATAAATGATAGATCCATGACGCATTTTGTGTTAGGATCTCTTGATGTAGGTAGAGTTCAGAATACCAAATAGTAGAGTATGCAAAACAATTCCTAAGGAAGCCCCCAGATGTACGGTTCTTCCTTACAGTTTGCTCATTGTCAGACATAAAATGGCCCCAAATTAAGTTATAGCTCTTCCTAACAAAGTGATAGACTAGTCTTTGCAATCCTATGAAAGGCATTATTTGAGTTTGTGCTCCTGCAAATCATTCTAAAAATAAAATCTCATATTTCATAGAATATAAATATGTATGTACATATATATGAATATAATACATAGTTTTATAGAATATAAATATATACATATGTATATACATATATGCATATATGTTCATATATATTCTATGAAATATATGTATACGTATAGATTAGGAAATATGGGATTTTCTTTTTATAACCTTTTATATATACATATACATATTATATGCATACATGCATATGTATGTGTGTGTAAATATATATATATATACATATAGATAGGAGATGGAGGGTGTATTCGATATTAAGATCTATAAAAATGTGATCTTTCTGTCAGCCTATGGTATACTAGCTTTGATGAAATGTAGTACATTAAAAAAAAAAAACTAAATGAACTTTTGTCCTCAGAACCTATGTAGTTTAAACAGCCTGGTAAAAATGTTATATTGATGTGTTGATTTTGAATTTTCATATACAGATAATTAATTGTTCCTTAGAGGCTTGGGTTTGAGAAGAATTTCTGAAAATAAATTAATCTCCTGCGCATTTTATTCCTGCAGAGGAGGGAGTGTCCATGGTCAGGACAAATTCTAGCACTGCAAACAAGATGTCCTACCTTATATATGGCTGCTTTCTTCAAGCAAATGATTAGAAAGATTAACATTCAAATAACAGACTAAAGCAGCTCTTACAAAGGAAAAAAAATACCTCCTGATACACTGAAAATCATTGGTACCAAAATCTATTTCTATAAACGTCAGTTAGTTTTATGATAATCAGAATACATTGTTTGGAGAAAAATATTAATTTAGGTAGGTCTGAAGAGTTGTCACCCAGTTAATTAATCCCATCTGCTATTTTTACTGTCAGAGCTGCAGCAATCTGTTTGCCAGAAATTCAAAACCAGAAAAAAAAACCCATGAGCCCCACTAACAATCTTTGTCTATGTCTTTCACCTAATATACATGAATTCGAATTTGAAAAGGTGATTTAAAAAAAAAAGAAATTATCAGGATAATATGCTTTATTTCATTTGTGTTCATGGAAATTTAGGAAGTTAACTTTGAATATCATGGCATTCAGAAAAACCAAAACTGTGAAATTGCAGGAAAAGAGAGAGAGAGAGAGAGAGAGAGAAAGGAGGTGTAGAAATATCATTAAACAATATTACCTTTGTTCCTAAAATAGAAGGAGTGGTTTCACTTGTAATTAAAATGTGTACTTTATTATTTATAAACTTCTTGATTTCTTATGTCAAAAATTGTTCACTGCTCTTCTTTCTGTTATGTTAACTTTGGAGTAGAACTTGAAAGATGAGTTTTTTTCATACTTAATGTTCTATGTAGTTTTATTCTTTAGATAATACTGTATTATAGGAGGCCTAAGATTAGACTTGTTATTGAGAAATAATTCATATGTGACAATGTAATGTGAGTAATTACGTGCATTATAAATTTCCCAAATAGACATATGGTATCCTGTTGTCCCCTGTGAGTTTATCACTCAGGTGCTTAAGGAAGTGCATTAACTTTTCAAGACACCCATTTCCCTAAGCTTTTAGATTATGCCAGAGCATAGAATGTAAATAAACTGAGATATTTATCAGTAAAGAGAACTGGGTAAGCACATAGGACCTATGTGGTCACTGAACCTACATATCACATTTATCATTAGAAATGTCAGTTTCCCCAAGTGACAAACCACAAGAGCTAACATGATATTTTTAATCCTTATTTTATTTCATCTCATAGTCTGACATTATTATGCATTTCTTCCCCTTCATAATCCTACCTTTATGATTAGGTCCTTCCTTTCATAAACATCTCCTCCAACATTTATATCTTGTTGCTTTATGTCTTTTCCTAGAATGATTGTATTCATACCTATGGGCTGAACTGATTCTACTGTATTTATTTATTTTATTTTATTTTAAGATTTTATTTATTTATTTTACAGACAGAGAGATTACAAGTAATCAGAGAGGCAGGCAGAGAGAGAGAGGGAGAAGCAGGCTCGCTGCTGAGCAGAGAGCCCAATGCGGGGCTCCATCCCAGGACCCTGAGATCATGACCTGCGCCGAAGGCAGAGGCTTTAACCCACTGAGCCACCCAGGCGCCCCTGTATTTATATTTTAAATTGTATTTTCATCTACTAGATTCCTCTACCTACTGTATTTTAAATTTACCCCACCCTCACCCAAATAGATCTCATTTTGTTTTCCCTCAAACTTGATCTCCTTACCTATTTTTAATTCTTAAGTTAAGAGTGTCCTTATTTACTGACTCTAGTCAATTCAAAGTCACGCCTCTCTTTCCTCCTTACCCAGTATTGTTTGTGAAGTCATGATGCCTGCCCTGAAATGTAAATTCTTTGAGGATGGAAACCAGTAGTGACCATGTTGTTTGCCAAATATTAGCTCAGTTCTAAATTTATGTTAGGGTACATAATGTTTGTGCATACAATTCCAAAAATATATTAAACATAATTTATGTTATTGATTACATTGGAATTTTATCATTAGAATTTTGCTTGGCATTGTTGGGTCATAGCAAGATTTCCAGTTATTTTGTATAAGTCCTATTTTCATGGTCATAGCTATCAGAATAGGATTTTATTTTCTTCTCTTTGTCCATACCACATGTAGGGAAAACCTGTAACTCTAAGGAACATCTAAGGTTTTATATAACCACTTAAGAAAAAGATATATCCCTATAAAACCTTTAATTCATCTCATTCCAGCTCATTACATCATTCACTGATTTATCAATTTGTTGATGATGTGGATTTCTTTACTTGGTCCATAAATGTAATTATGTGATTTTAAGAAAGACTTACTTATTCAACACACATCTATTTAGTGGCTATTATATGTGAGGAACTTCCCTAGACACTTGGGTACATAGATAAAACAGACAATGACCCTTGCCCTCATGAAACATATATATATATATGAAGGTAAGTGCTAATTACAAAAGAAAAGAGCAAAACTAAGTGGATGGTGAATCTCTGAAGGGAAATATTGAAGTCTCAAAGAAAAAGGGAGAGAGAACAAATAAAAATATTTTGGCCTTACTCCAGAAATTGTGACTGAGGAAGATAGATTACAATCCTTTTCTCCTTTCACAAATGGGAGTTGCATTTCTTTTTTTCTTTTGTTCCCAATCAACTCCCAGCCTAAGTAGTGTGATAGAAAGTCTAATGCGCTGAAGAAATAAGCTCTGAAATAGCCAATGAAAGAAGCCATTCCTAAAGAATGAGGAGTTAATGAAGAATTTTTAACAGCCTATCGACTCAGCTTCACTCTGTTACCATTTAAATGGCCTCAAATGGGATGTGAAGCTTAACATATCAGGAAATAGCATGTAGTTTCTGGTGGTTGCAAACATTTTCTCATTAATCCTAGTTGCTGGATACATCAGCATACCAAGACAAGAGTCTACAGCCTTGCCTCAAATTTCTTTCTTTTGTTTTAAAGATGGAATTTAAGAAAATTAAGCAAAAAGCAAGACTACAAACATTTTCCTTCTTGTCACTATTATTAAAAATACATTTTTAAGTAAAAGAATATCCTGTTCATATTGGCAGTTATGACTACACCCAGTATTCTACTTCCAACCAAAAAAAGATTAAAAATTCATATGTAACATACATGCCTCTCTCCTGTTTATTATCTGTTTATATGATGTCTTAAATGTTCATATGTCCTTGCTTCCGTGTTTTTATATGTTGTCCAATACATATAAGTGCCAAACATGCTATTTTGCCTATATCACATTGACAGTCACAGTGTTTTTCTAACTATGAACACAATTACATATATGCAACATGTCTTACTCATAGAGGCTCTACCATATCTATGATGTTTTTGCAAGATACCAACTTGGACAAAGTTGGGGTTTTCCTGCCCTTCTGATCCAGATGTTGACAAAATATCTGTAATAAAATTTGCCAATAGTGTAATTATTAATTAAAAATATTTATAGGCAATCAAATCTTTGGTACCTCAATATCTCAATTGGATGTTCTCTCTCCTCAGTGATTAGGGTGAGTAAGTGTCCGGAGTTGACCAGGATAGTTCCAGCTAATGCCAGGTATTGCCATGCTATTACTAATCCTCCCTTTTACTCAAGAAAGCATCCCTATTTATATGACCAATTAAATAGTCACCATATCCATGAGTGATCTGAAAGCTATCATTAGGACCTTGCTCTTTAATGTGACTTCCAAGACATTACTCATCTACTCCTCTACCCTTCTGAAACATCTTTAGCTCCTTTGAGAATTACTGCTATCATCTTTTCTCTCTTCATCACTGTCATGGACATCTCTCTGCATTTGTTGAAGGCTTTTGTAATTGGTCTTACTCTCTATCCCTACTGAGCTCTCACCCTTTTTGTATGTGTGCTTTTGAACAGCCAAACACTGTGAAGTCTCAGTTCTTTTCCATTTCATCTCTAATCATATTCACCTCCATCCAGTTTCATATTCATAATGATTCCCTGGGTCTTGTCTGCTTTGCCATAAAAATCTGATATTCAAACATTCCTTTTTTTTGACTAACCCTTTAACCCCACCAATACCTCAAAGATTTGCCCCTTAACTATCATGCTTTCAGTCTTTGGTTAATCTCTTTGACCCTTAATTTTTTTTCCTGTTTAGATTATTTCCCTTTTATATATTCTTGATTTTTCTTTTTGCCTTATTTCCCCAAGAGAACATAAATTTTAGTAAAATAGGGATTTTTCTGTTTTGTTTACCACTGTCTCTCTAATATCTACAAGGGTGCCTAGCACATAGTAGGCCTTCAACAGATATTTGCTGAATGAATGTTTGAATCAGATTCAACCTAAATGTCAACTCAGATATCTTATTTTAGTGACTCAAACTCAAAAAGCTTCCACCTCCACTCTTACACTTCAGAAATGTTCTGTTCTATCTTGTTCATAGCAAGTAACAGCTCCAGAAATTTACTTGCTTTTTTTCCCCCTTAACCTCAAAGGCAGGAACTGACTCTGTCTTGCTCACAACTCTATCCCTATCACTTAAATATTGCATAGTATATTATAGGACTTCACAAAATTATTTGTGAATTTACTAACTTTTCTATAAAATGCGGGTAGTAGCAACATCTAGTTCACAGGGCTGTTGTAAAGATCGATGATATCATATATAAGGAACTTTGTACATTACCTAGCAAAAGTAAGAACTCAACATTTAGCTATTTTCATCATGCCACACATAACAGCAGCAAGACTAGACTTAAAAGCAAATTAATTTACAAAAAAAAAGAAAGCAAGTTGATTATGTTGTGAACTTACCATTCTTTTAAATGGCCAACCACTATCTTAAAGATGATGCTAAAACTCTTATTAACATGGCAGAGAAGGACCTGCATTATCTGATCTTTATTTGTGTTTCCTGTTTCATCTTACGTAAAGTTCAAACTACCTCAAAAGCCATGTTTTCAGTATGAAACTCTTTCAGTACTCAAACTCTTCAAGGGCAGGGGTTATTTTGTGTTCATGTGTACATCTTTGGTACCCACTGAAGTGACTAACACAGGACTGGTATAGAACTTTCATGGACTTCCATCAACATATCTACTGCCTGAGCAGCATCCACGCCCATTCAATTTTCCTTCCCTCCTTTTACCATCAATAAAGCATAGGTGTCATATCCAATCCCCATTCACTACCTGCACAATAGACTCCCTTCTTTCATGCCTTTTCAAGGACATCACTCCACTAGCTTTCTTTCACTTTCTAACACTATCACTCTTAATTCTCCAAAGAATCATCTGCCTATAATATGCTGCTTCTAGTCCCAATTTTTCAATGAAAACTCTTTTAATTCTACTTTTTCCTACCAGCTAAAATATTTTTCTGTGCTCTACTTGCACCAGAACTTCTGGAAAGATATTTATTCTTAAAGTTTCTATTTCCTTAACTTTCATTTTTTTTAAAGCATAGTTCAGTTTGGTTTTTATCCTGCCACACCTTCAAAATTGACCACAGCAAGGTCATCAATAACTTCTATGTTTCCAAGTTGTCAGTGCTTTTTAATGCTGTTATTTGGAAATAGTTTCAAACCTACAAAAGTTCCAAAAATAAAAGTAGTGCAGAACATACCATATAGCCTTTATTTATATTTATTTATTGCTAACTTTTCATCCCATTTCCCCCCTTCTCTCTCTCTACCTAACCCTCAACCTTGAAACCAACATACCACCAATTTTAACTTTGAAATATTACAGAATGAGTTATGTATCATTGACAGTCCTTTAGTCCTAATAGTCCTAATCACAGTGTATTTCCTAAGAATAGAAATATATTCCTTTTTCAAATTTTTCATTTTTTTTTAATTTCTTTTCAGCGTTCCAGAATTTGTTGTTTATGCACCACACCCGGTGTTCCATGCAATTCGTGCCCTCCATTATACCCACCACCAGGCTCACCTGACCTCCAAGCCCCCCCCCCTCCAAAACCCTCAGTTTGTTTCTCAGAGTCCACAGTCTCTCATGGTTTGTCTCCCCCTCTGATTTCCCCCAACTCACTTCTCTCCATTTCCCCATGTCTTCCATGTTATTCCTTATGCTCCACAAATAAGTGAAACCATATGATAATTGACTTTCTCTGCTTGACTTCTTTCACTCAGCATAATCTCTTCCAGTCCCATCCATGTTTATACAAAAGTTGAATATTTATCCTTTCTGATGGAGGCATAATACTCCATAGTATATATGGACCATGTCTTTTTTGTCCATTCATCCATTGAAGGGCATCTTGGTTCTTTCCACAGTTTGACAACTATGGCCATTGCTGCTATGAACACTGAGGTACAGATGGCCCTTCTTTTCACTACATCTGTATCTTTGGGGTATATACCCAGTAGTGCAATTGCAGGGTCATAGGGTAGCTCTATATTTAATTTCTTAAGGTATCTCCACACTGTTTTCCAAAGTGGCTGTACCAACTTGCATTCCCACCAACAGTGTAAGAGGGTTTCCCTTTCTCCACATCCTCTCCAACACATGTTGTTTACTGTCTTGTTAATTTTGGCCATTCTGCTGGTGTAAGGTATCTCAAATGTGGTTTTGATTTGAATCTCCCTGATGGTTAGTGATGATGAGCATTTTTTCATGTGTCTGTTAGCCATTTATATGTCTTCTTTGGAGAAGTATCTGTTCATGTTTTCTGCCCATTTTTTGACATGATTTCTGTTTTGTATGTGTCAAGTTTGAAGAGTTCTTTATAGATCTTGGATATCAGCCCTTTGTCTGTATTGTCATTTGAGAATATCTTCTCCCATTCTGTGGGTTGCCTCTTTGTTTTGTTGACTGTTTCCTTTGCTGAAGGCTTTGATCTTGATGAAGTCCCAAAAGTTCATTTTTGCTTTTTTTTTCCTTTGCCTTTGGAGACATATCTTGAAAGAAGTTGCTGTGGGCGATATTGAAGAAGATACTGCCTATGTTCTCCTCCAGGATTCTGATGGATTCCTGGCTCACTTTGAGGTCTTTTATCTATTTCAAGTTTATCTTTGTGTATGGTGTAAGAGAATGGTTGAGTTTCATTCTTCTACACATAACTGTCCAATTTTCCCAGCACCATTTATTGAAGAGACTGTCTTTTTCCACTGTATATTTTTTTTCCTGCTTTGTCAAAGATTACTTGACCATAAAGCTGAGGGTCCATATCTGGGCTCTCTACTCTGTTCTGCTGGTCTATGTGTCTGTTTTTGTGCCAGTACCATGCTATCTTGGTGATCACAGCTTTGTAGTAAAGCTTGAAATCAGGCAACACGATGCCACCAGTTTTGTTTTTCTTTTCAACATTTCCTTAGCAATTTGGGGTCTCTTTTGGTTCCATACAAATTTTAGGATTAAATTAAAAAGATTATCTACCATGACCAGGTGGGATTTATCCATGGGATGGAAGGGTGGTTCAACATTTGCAAATCAATCAATGTGATAGAACAAATCAGTAAGAGAGGAGGGAAGAACCACATGGTCCTTTCAATTGATGCAGAAAAAGCATTTGACAAGATACAGCATCTGTTCCTGATTAAAATGCTTCAAAGTATAGAGATAGAGGGAACATTCCTCAACTTCATAAAATCTTTGAAAAACCCACAGCCAATATCATCCTCAATGTGGAAAAGCTGACAGCCTTCCCTTTGAGATCAGGAACACGACAAGGATGCCCACTCTCTCCAGTCTTGTTCAACATATAGTATTAGAAGTCCTAGGAACAACAATCAGACAACAAAGAGAAATAAAAGGCATTCAAATTGGCAATGAAGAAGCCAAACTCTGTCTCTTTGCAGATGACATACTTTATATGGAAAACCCAAAAGACTTCACCCTCAAATTAGTAGAACTCATACAGCCATTCCGTAATGTGGCAGGATACAAAATCAATGTACAGGAATCAGTTGCTTTCTTATACTCTAACAATGAAAATACAGAAAGGAAAATTAGAGAAATGATTCCATTTATTATTGCACCAAAAACCATAAAATACCTGGGAATAGGGATGCCTGGGTGGCTCAGTGGGTTAAGCTGCTGCCTTTGGCTCAGGTCATGATCCCAGTGTCCTGGGATCGAGTCTTGCATCGGGCTCTCTGCTCAGCAGAGAACCTGCTTCTCCCCTCCCCTCTCTGCCTGCCTCTATGCCTACTTGTGTGATCTCTGTCTATCAAATAAATAAATAAAATCTTAAAAAAAATACCTGAGGATAAACTTAATCAAAAAGGTAAAGGATCTGTACTCAAGGAACTACAGAATACTCATGAAAGAAATTGAAGAAGACACAGAAAGGTGGAAGACCATTCCATGCTCATGGATCAAAAGAATAAACATTGTTAAAATGTCTGTACTGCCTAGAGAAATCTATACTTTCAATGCTATTCTGATCAAAATTCCACCAGCATTTTTCAAAGAGCTGGAGGAATATATTCTTATATTACCACAGCACAGGCATCAACTTCATACATTTGTATAACACCATAATCTTAAATGAACTACCATCAATATTTCAAAATTGTCAGTTGATCAAATAATGTCTTTATACACTCCTTCCGCACATCCCCCACCCCCATGAAGAGCTAGTTATTGTGTAGTGTAGAGCTAGTTATTCCATGTCATCATCATATTTCTTTAGCCTATCCATTTTGAAACATTACCACGAGTTTTGTCTCTTATGACATCAGTATTGCTTAAAAATAAAATATGTACCTCCTCACCTATTTTTGTGAATAGAACGCTCCTTTTTGGCTAAAATAGGTAATACTGTGTCCATCTTACAGTATCACATCTGAAGGTATGCCGTGTCCATCTGTTCATTGATGGTTTAAATTTTGCTCACACATTCAAGGTGTCATCTGACTTTCCCATCTTATGAATACTGTTATTTTTTCACCCTACAATTGAAAAACAGTCTCTGAGGAAAACCTTAAATGAAAATTTTCTGTTCTTTTTCAAAATTTCCCCCTAGACTTAGCTCCATAATCATCTTGCCTGATCCAAGCTTTACCATGACTTTTAAGAAATTATGTTTTTCTAACACCAGCCTCCTTCCAGTTTCTCCAGTTTTTCTTCAGCAGTTTATTAAACAAGATCTTCTCTTACCCTCTCATTTATTTATTTACTAGTATTATGGACTCTGAATTTCTTGAGCTTTTTTGGTTAGTAGTTTATTATTGTAATCCCTTGTTTTGACACTAATGTTGTCTAGATTTGGCCAGTGGGAAGCCTTTCAATCGAGCTGCTGTGTTCTTGTGATATGCTCTCATTATTTTATGAGTAGTTCCCTACTTTTTGACTTAATAAGATGTTCCAGGCTCACTTTGTACCTCTTGTGCACTGCCTTTGGACTCAGCCATTTCTCCTAGGAAGTCTGGTTTCCTTCAGTGGGGAAAGTTAGTAGAGACCAAGATTTAGGCACGAGATTGGGCTCATGGCTACTGAGGTATCTTTGCCTCTTAGCCCTTTCAACAATCAGAGATAGGGAAGACATGCTTGTATAAACACATATACATGTATATGCATACAAGTATACATGTTTATACTTACATGCATGCAACATTTACATGTATATATGGATTTTAATTTACACGCATTTTAGAGATTATGTGTTCACAGTATTTCTTTTCATTTTAATTCATTCTCATGGATTGTTTTTTCTTCCTTATTCCATTCAGTATTTTTTTTTTCATTTTTCCTATAGTGATTATCCTGGCTCCCTATAACCTCTAATGCATTTATTCATTTATTCAGTCCTATATCTAAAATAGTAGATGTAATTTAGGATTTTAAAATAGTATTAGAGGGGCGCCTGGGTGGCTCAGTGAGTTAAAGCCTCTACCTTTGGCTCAGGTCATGATCCCAGGGTCCTGGGATGGAGCCCCATATCAGGCTCTCTGCTCAGCAGGGAGCCGGCTTCCCTTCTCTCTCTGCCTGCCTCTCTGCCTACTTGTGCTCTCTGTCTATCAAATAAATAAATAAAATTTAAAAAAATAAAAATAATAAAAAATAAAATAGTATTAGAATTGTTATGTGTATGCCTTTACAATAAACAACGTTACTAAGAAGAATTGTAGGCATCCACCTGCCCTGCCCAATGCGGAAAGCATATAGACAAATATTGTGTTCATTTATTTGAATTAAATCTTCCTTTCTTTTTTCCTTCCTACCTTGCACCTTGCTATCTATGTTATTATGGTACTTATTTGCAATAAAATTACATTATTTTCTTTTCATTTGTTTTCAGTTTTAGAATATTTCCCCCTTACCCATTTGCTTCCCCAAAAATGCAGAATAATTTTAGTTGTGGAATATTCTTATGCTATCTCTTTCACCATATTCCTTACTCCCTGTAGATAACCAAATACATGGTCTTTTTTGGTTTATTCTTCCTGTGCTGTGTTTTCTAATGAACAGTGTATATAGAGATATATTTTTTCTCTTTTTCCCTCACAAAAGGTAGCATGCTATATGCTTTTACTCCTCTTTTTTCCACTTAAATTATCTTCAGAAAATTTTCTCATCATTCATAGAAATCTTTTTCATTCACAAAGTACTCCTTTATATGTAAAATGATCTTCTGTACTTTAAAATTTAAGAACTTCCAATATTTTGTGATCACAAATAATAAAACTCTTGTTTGTGCATATTCATATATTTGGAGGTGAATCTTAAGTATAAATTTATGGTAGTAGGATTGAGGTATTAAAAAGTAAATATAGATGTGATTTTTGCTGGATACAGCAAAGTTCTTATCTATGGAAGTTGTCATTTACATTCCCATCATCAGTGTATGAGAGTGCTTATTTTCCCATAGCCCTGCCAACAGATATTATTGTCAGATTTTGAGTTTTTGCCAAGCTGATGTGAGAGAAATGGTATCTCAGCCCATTTTGGGTTGCATTTATCTTATTCTGAGTGATATTGAATACCTTTTCATGTGGTTAGTGGCCATGTTTTCTTCTCATTTTGTGAGTGGTGTACTCATATATTTTGCTCATTCCAATATAGAATTTTCCATCTTATTAGCCTCATATCTTAAAATTTCTTTATAAATTGTGCATGTTAACCCCTTGTCATATATATTTCAAATATTTCATATATTTTTAATAGTTCATATGATTTTATTTTTATCATGTTTCTTTTTCATTTATATAGTAAAATTTTTTTTGGTATTTTTTGGATTCTTAGGTAGTTAGAAAGGCTTACCCTATGCCCAATCTGTAGAGGAGCTCATAATATTCCTCATCCTTGTGTAGCTTCCATTTCACATGTGGATTTTCCATACATTTAGAACTTATGCATGTATGTGTATGGTGTGACAATGGATCCAACTCTCATCTTTTACTAAATGGCTATCAAATTGTTACAATACCATTTATTAAAAAGCTCTACCTTGCCATTCTTTGTGTGTGCTTTGAAAAATATGATGCCAACCTAATTCTCAAAAATAAGTGATTGCCTATATATTCTAGCCTTCAGTCTCTGAATATTTTTATCTCCAAAGTTTAGTCCTTTTGCTAGAGTATGTCTCAGAATTTATCATTCCGAGCCATTTTTCCCTTATAGTCAGTGGGCTCTTACAATGTGAAGATGAATATATTCTCTAATTTCTAGAAATTCTTCTTGAGTTATAATTTTAAATTATTTCATTTCCATGTTTTTGTTTAATCTTCTTTCTCAGAGACACTGATAATATGAATGTCTTGTTTTTTACATGTTTTCCATTTCAATCAATTTTTCTTCCGCCCTTTTTATTTTATTTTTTAATCTCATTTTCATTCTCTTGGGCTTTGTGATTTTCCTCAATGTCTTAAGTTTTTATTTAATTCTAGTCTCCCTTGTGCACCTTGAAATTTAGTCTTTATTTCTGATAAGATTTTGTCTTTTTATTCCCATTTGTATCATTAGTTCACGTAACACTATTTTAAATTCTTCTCATTTTATTTTTTTTCCATTTCTTCTATTAGGATCTTTGTCTGTTTGTTTTTTTTTTTTGTTTTCTGTTTGTATTTCTGAATCAAAGTGTTTAACTCCCTATACTTCCTTATTTAAGGATATTTAATTCTATTAGTTATTGTATTTCAATTTTCTTCATATGGTAGTTATTCTGAGAGGAACTCTTTATCAGTAGATCTTTTATTTGCATGTCTAGTGTTTTATAACAATTTTGTATGGATGTAGTCTACTTTTTCCCAGTTTTATTCATTTCATTGGTATGTTTTCTAGTCTAGGAATATCTTTGATGTTTAAACATCAAAAGGTTAAACATCAACCTCTTGATATTTATTGTTTTGCTTCCTACTTCTAAGAGTAATATAACTGTATAATATAATATACAACATATAATAATATATAATAATATAACTTCCTAAGATCTCAGTTCCTTTCTGCTGTTTTTCGTGCAGTCTTTCCAGTCTTGCCTTTCCTGCTCATCCTACCCACAGTCTTGTAATGGTGGCCACAGATGGGGGTTGTAGGGATTTGTTTCCTTTTTACTTCATTTTTTTAATTATTTACTTGATAGAGATCACAAGTAGGCAGAGAAGGAGGCAGAGAGAGAGAAGGAAGCAGGCTCCCTGCCGAGCAGAGAGCCCGATGTGGGGCTCCATCCCAGGACCCTGAGATCATGACCTGAGCCAAAGGCAGAGGCCTAACCCACTGAGCCACCCAGGTGCCCCTCCTTTTTACTTCTACTTGAAAAGATTTTAAGGTTGCCTCTCTCTGCTTCCTAATAATGCTGAAGATTGTTGTCCTTGTTGATATTTTGATTATATTGTGAAGGTAAAGGGGAATTTCAGAATTATGCTGCTATTGTTATGTAAAACTCCATTGGTTAATTCTCAATCCTCATTTTGTGTGATTTATCAACAGTATTTGGCAGGATGATAACTTCCTTCTTCTGGATATATTTTCTTCATTTAACTTTTAGGACACTAGGGTCTTATTTTTTCTTACAAATCTGTCATTGCTCCTTTGTTTCTTTTGCTGGTTATTCCATCTCTCCCCATACCCCACACCTTATTTCTACCATATAGATCGTTCTCTGAAATTCCAGAGTTGTATATACAGTTTTTATTCACCATTTGCACTTATATTTCCAGTAGACACCTCAACATGTTCTAAACTGAACTCCTACATGGTCTACCACTCATCACCTCTCTGACAACATCTCTTAGTACTCTACCATTTGATCATCACATTTTAGTTGCACTGGTATCCCTGCTCTGCTACAAACAAGCAAGATACTCTCTGGGATGGGGATTTTTGCACTAAGAGTTCTCCCTGCTTAGAATACTCGTCACCCAGCTATCCAAATGACTAACTCTCTTACTTCTTTCAAGTATATAATCAAATACTACTACAATTAAGCATACCCTGACCTTCGTATTAGTACTATTGCCTACTTTGTAACACTGTAAACCCACTTACTTTGGTTTACATTTTAATTCTTTATGGGATTTATCATCAGCCAACATAAAGTCTTGGATCCACAGAGACTCATCTCTTTTGTTGTATGTTATTCTAAGTGCTTAGAAGAGTGTCTGACACATTGGTACAGGACAAATTATTAAACAAATGCTGACCATTTGAAATAAATTCTTCAATTTTCTGATTTTCAAAGTTTAGACAGATGCCTTATTTGTGTCTCAGTTCATCATCAATTAATAGTGAATGTCCATAATCCCATGTCAGATTTAGAGTTTACATTTCTACTGAAAAGTTCATATATTTTTTAAAGATTTATTTATTTATTTATTTGACAGATGGAGATCACAAGTAGACAGAGAGGCAGGCAGAGAGAGAGAGGGGAAGCAGACTCCCTGCCGAGCAGAGAGCCCGATGTGGGGCTCAATCCCAGGACCCTGGGATCATGACCCAAGCCAAAGGCAGAGGCTTTAACCCACTGAACCATCCAGGCGCCCCTGAAAAGTTAATATTTAATAAACTGACTTTACAATTGAAGAACATAGACCAATTAAAGGAGATTTCAGTCATGATCATTGGTGAATATTTTACAAATTAAAAAAAAAACAATAATTAAATTAAATTAAATGTTGGATTTTGTGTTTCAAGTTTATGGGAGGTGACAGTATTCAAGGTTCTATATTTTAATATTCATAGTACATCCCCATTATTTAAAAAAATAAGAAATCAACCATTGAAACTAAAGATGGACTCTTTAGTTTATACTATTTTCATTTAGAACATATTTATCACAGTATATTCATTGATACCAATCACCACTTTTGTCATCTTCTTCCTTTTCCTCTTCCTTCTTCTCCTCTTTCTCCTCCTCCTCCAATTCTTTCTCCTCCACCTCCTCCTTCTCTTTTTCTTTCTCCTCCTTTGCCTTTTTTTCTTTTCCTCCTCCTTCTCCTTCTTCTCTCTGTCCTCCTTCTCAACCAAGAAAAGCATAGAAGAAGCACAATGTTAACATATTTCATTCATCATTTTGTGTTGCTAATTAAAATAGAACCAAAATCTTATACTCGTAACCAGAGAAGGACTTAGAAAATATATCAGAAAATCTCCTCAGTTTAGCAAAATATTAACTGATGCAGAAAAATTATATCATTTACCAATGATCACACAGTTAGTTGAGGACAAGAATTCAGATCCCCTAATTGCCAAATCAAAAGTCCTTTCTACTATCTTTTATTGTAATATCATTTAAAAACATACATCAGTGTTTTTGGTAGATTACAAGATAAGATAGTATGCATTTTTCCTTTTTTTCTGTTACTTTTTATTTCTTTATCCATGTTTTATAAGAATTATAGATATTTGGACCTATATAAAAATGTAAGGATGTTAGATTTCAATTTCTAGAAATTTAATCAAAAATCTAGAAATTTATTGATACATTATTATAGGAAAGTGTGCCTATATCATCTGGGACATTTTCTTCTCAAGCTAATGTTAAAAAAACAAACAAACAAACAACAACAACAACAACAACAAAACCAGCCCCCAAACCATAAGGGCGTTCATATTTCACAAACTAAAAGGTTAACAGAAAGTTTCCAGAATCAGTTAGCCATATAGCTCAACAACTATCAAATTTTATTCCACGTTTTCATTTGGCATCCTTATCTTGTAAATTTGTGCTCTTAGACTGCAAAGGTGCATAATACAGTGACCATTGACACTTTTCAAGGCATCGTATGTGGCTTGTCAATAACTATGTAGAGTGAACGTACACTATTCACCCTACTATACCACTAGATGTGAGCTGAGTTTCTTATACAGAACATATATATGGTCTGTATACTTTTTAAATCCATGATGACAACACCTGTCTTTTAATTGGTCTGTTTTGGTCATTGCATTTATGATTATTAATATGTTTTGGTTTCTTTTTATCACCATATTTTTTTATTTCTGTTCCTCTGCTTTTAATTTTTGTTTCCCTTTTCTTGTCTTATTTTAAGAGTTTCAAAATTGTATTATGCCACTTTAATATGAATTGTGTTTTAAATTAAAATGTATATATATATACACATATATGTATATATATATTTTTGTTTTTGTTGTTGTTGTTGTTGTTTCTCTAGGAACTATGGTACACATACACTTAACTTTTTAAGGTCTACTTAAAAATCTGTAATTTAGCAGTTCACATGGAATGTAAAAATCTTACTACCATATAGGTTCCTTTAGTTTTCTTCCTTTATCTTAGAGTTGTCTTATATATTGCATCTCTATATATAAACAATCATCAAACAATGCTATAATATCTGCATTTAATTTTAAGACATAGAGTAGTTGGCAGGTTGTTGTTGTTTTTTTTTTTAATATTTTATTTATTTATTTGAGAGAGAGACAGTGAGAGAGAGCATGAGCGAGGAGAAGGTCAGAGGGAGAAGCAGACTCCCCATGGAGCTGGGAGCCTGATGTGGGACTCAATTCCAGGACTCCAGGATCATGACCTGAGCTGAAGGCAGTCGCTTAACCAACTGAGCCACCCAGGTGCCCTGTTGTTGTTGTTGTTTTAATTCTTCTTTCCTACCAGGAAATTCATCAGTTTTTCTTTTTTTCCCCTCAAAATTGTGTTTCTTTTATCAATGTTTTATAGTTTTCAGAGTACATGACTATCACTTCCTTGTATTCCAAAATATTTTTCTTTGTTTTCTTTGTTTCTAAGTTTATTCCTAGGTATTATCTTTGGTGCAATTGTAAATGAGATTGCTTTCTTAATTTCTTTTACTGCTGTTTCATTATTACTGTATAGAAGAAATACAACAGATTTCTGTACATTGATTTTTGTATACTGCGACCTTACTGACTTCATTCTTCAGTTCTAGTATCCTTTTGGTGGAGTCTTTGGGTTTTCTCTATAGAGTATCATATCATCTGCAAATAGTGAAAGTTTTACTTCTTCCTTAGCAATCTGGATGCATTTATTCCCTTCTTTTGTCTTCTTGTGACTAGGACTTCCAGTTCTATGTTGGGTAAGAGTGCTGAAGGTGGACATCCTTGTTTTATTCTTAATCTTAGCAGGAAAGGTCTCAATTTTCCCAACAGAGTATGATGTCCACTGTGGGTTTTGCATATAATGTCTTTATTATGTTGAGGTATATTCCCTCCAAATCTACTTCGTTGAGGATTTTTATCATGAATTAATGTTGTACTTTGTCAAGTGTTTTTTCTGCATCTATTGAAATGACCATGTGGGTTTTATCCTTTCTCTTATTGATGTGATATATCACACTGACTATTGAATTATCCTTGCATTCTAAGAATAAATCCCACTTGATAGTGGTGAATGGTTTTTTTTGTGTGTGGGGGGGGTGGGTTTTTTTGTGTGTGTGTGTGAATGATTTTTTAAAATGTATTCAGTTTGCTAGTATTTTGTTGAGGATTTTTGTGTGTATGTTCATCAGAGATATTGGCCTGTAGTTTGCTTTTTTTGTGGTGTTTTAATCTGGTTTTGTTATCAGGGTAATACTGGCTTCTTGGAATGAATTTGTATGTTTTCTTCCTTCTATTTTTTGGAATAGGTAGAATGGGTATTAATTCTTCTTTAAGTGTTTCTTTGAATTTACCTGTGAAATCATCTCATCATGGACTTTTGTGTGTTGAGGGTTATTTTTTTTTTAAAGATTTTTATTTATTTATTTGACAGACAGAGATTACAAGTAGGTGTAGAGGCAGGCAGAGAGAGAAGAGGAAGCAGGCTCCCTGCTGAGCAGAGAGCCCGCAGAGGCTTTAACCCACTGAGCCACCCGGGTGCCCCGAGGGTTATTTTTATTACTAATTCAATTTCATTGTTGGCAATTGGTCTGTTCAAAGTTTCTATTTTTTTCTGCTTCAGTTTTGATAGGTTATATGTTTCTAGGAATTTATCCATTTCTTTTAGGTTGTCCAATTTGTTGGCATATAAATTTTAATAATATTTTCTTATAATCCTTAGTATTTCTGTGGTGTCAGTTGCTATTTCTCCTCTTTCATTTCTGATTTTGTTTATTTGAGTCTTTCTTTCTTTCTTTTTCCTTTTTTTCTTTTTCTTTTTCTTTTCTTTTTTTTGAGTTGGGCTGAAGGTTTATCAATTTTATTGATTTTTTTTCAATGAATCAACTGCTGCTTTCATTGATATTTTCTATTTTTTTAATTTCTATTTTGTTTATTTCTACTCTAATCTTTATTATTTTTTTCTGTCTACTGGTTTTGCAGTTTGTTTGTACTTCTTTAGGTGTTAGTTTAGGTTGTTTATTTGACAATTTTCTTACTTCTTGATGTAGGCTTGTCTTGCTATAAACTTCTCTCTTATTACAGCTTTTGGTGCATCCCAAATATTTTGGACCATGGTGTTTTCATTTTTATTTGTCTCCATGTAGTTTTGATTTCCTCTTTGATTTTTTGGTTGACCTATTCATTGTTTAGTAGCATGTTATTTAACCTCCGTGTATTTGTGCTCTATCCATATTTTTGTCTTATGGTTGATTTATAGTTTTACAGCATTATTTTGGAAAAGAATCATGGGATGACTTCGAGGGTTTTGAATTTGTTTAGACATGTTTTATGGCCTAATATGCCATCTCTTCTGGAGACTGTTCCATATGCACTTTTAAAGAATGTGTAGTCTACTGTTTTAAGATGTAGTGTTCAGAATATTTCTGTTAAATCACCCATGAGCTAATGTGTCATTCAAAGCCACTGTTTCTTTGTTGATTTTCTCTTTGGGTGATCTGTCCATTGATGTAAGTGGGGTATTAAAGTCCCTTACCATGATTGTATTAGTATGGATTACTTCCTTTATGTTATTAACCACCTTAAGTATCCAGGTGCTCCCATATTGGGTGCATAAGTATTTACAATTGTTATATCTTGTTGAATTGTCCCCTGAGTAATTATATTGTGTCCTTCTTTGTCTCATGTTATAGTTGTTTTAAAGCCTGTTTGGTTTGATTCAAGCAGTGCTATCTTGGCATTCTTTTCACACCCATTTCCATGATAAATGCTTCTCCATCCCTTCACTTTCTTTTGTTGTTGTTGTCGTCGTCATCGTCAGAGAAAGAGAGAGAGAAAGAGCACAGCAGGGGGAATTGCCGGCAGAGGGAGAAACAGGCTGATCAAGGAGCCCAGTGTGCAACTTGATCCCGGGACCTGGGATCATGATCTAAACCAAAGGCTGATGCTTACCTGACTGTGCCACCCAGGTGTCCCTATTCCTTCTCCTTCAATCTGTGTGTGTCTTTAGGTCTGAATAATTATCTTAAAGTCATCATATAAATGGGTCTTGTTCTTTTTATCCATTCCATCACTTTTGATTGGAACATTTAGTCCATTTACGTTCAAAGTAATTATTAATAGGTGTGCATTTATTGTCATTTACTTGTTTTATGCTGATTTTTGTGGTTTTTCTCCATTTCTTTCTTCACTTGCTCTCTTTTCTCATGATTAGTTGGCTTTCTTTAGTAATATACTTGGATTAATTTCTCTTTAATTTTTGCATACCTATTACTGTTTTTCAATGATGGTTACCATTTGGTTTTTATATAACATAGTCTATTTAAGTTGATGGTCACTTAAGTTTAAACCCATTCTTTACTCTTTGTCTCCCATCTTAGGTATATGTTGTCATATTTTATATTCTCTTATTTTTGAGTCCCTTGACTGATTTTTACATGTATACTTATTTTTACTGCTTTTGTGCTTTTTATTTTCTTTACTGCTACTTATGGTCTTTCCCTTCTTCTGAAAGAGTCCTCTTTAACATTTCATGTAGGGCTGGTTTAGTGGTCATGATTCCCTTTAACTTTTGTTTCTCTAGGTAACTCTTCATCTCTCCTTCTATTTTGAATAATACTTTTTCTGGATAGACTATTCTTACCTGCATATATTTTTCCCTTTTGGCACTTTTTTTTTATTTATTTATTTATTTATTTATTTATTCATTCATTTATTCATTCATTCATCCATTCATTTAATCATTCTGAGAGAGTGAGTGAGCATGGGTGAGTGGGGTGTGCGAGGAGTTGGGGTGGGAGAAACAGAGGATGAGGGAGAGAGGGAATCCTAAGCAAACTCCATGCCCAGCCCAGAGCCTGTTGTGAGACTTAATCTCATGACCCTGAGGTCATCACTTGAGCTAAAACCAAGTTAGACAGTTAATCAACCGAGCCATCCAGGTGTTCCCCTTTCAACATTTTAGATCTGTCATGCCTCTTTGTTCCAGACAGCAACGTTTCTCCTGAAAAATCAGCTCATAGTGTTATGGAGTTTCCCTTGTATGTAAATGCTTTCTTTTCTCCTGCTGCTTTTAAAATTCTCTCTTTATCACTGCTTCTTGCCATCTTCATTACTATATGTCTTGATGTGGACCTCCTTGTGTTGATTTTGTAGGGGGAATCTCTGTGCCTCATGGATCTGGATTTCTGCTTTCTTCCCCAGATTTGAAAAGTTTTCAGCTATTATTTCCCATACAAATCTTTCCCCCATTTCTTTGCCTTCTCCTTCTGGGATCCCTACAATGCAAATGTATCATGCTTGATAGTGTTGCTGAGTTCCCTATCTGTTTCCATTTTGCATATTTTTTTTCCTTCTCACCTGCTCAGCTTGAGTACTTTCCATTACTCTGTCCTCCAGGTTGAGGATTCATTTTTCTGCTTTGTCAAGTCTACTGTTTGTTTCACCCAGTGTATTTTAAATTTCATTTATTGTGTTTTTCATCTGATTTTTTCTTATTTTATCTCATGTTAAGGGTCTCACTGACATCCTTCACTCTTTTATGAAATCCAGTGAGTATTCTTATGACCATTACTTTAAATTCTCTATTGGGCATGTTACTTATCTCCATTTTATTTAGCTCTCTCACTGTGATTTTGCCCTATTCCTTCACTTGGGGCATATTCCTCTCTCCTCATTTTATCTAACTCTTTGCATCTCTGGTTTAGGAAAGACAGCTATGTCTCCTGCACTTGAAAGTAATGATCTTATGAAAAAGAGGTCTTTAGTGCCCTGCCATGCAGTGTCTCCTATTCACCAGAACCTGGAGCTTCAGGAATATCCCCTATGTGTGATGCATATGCCTTGCTGTTATGGATAAGCTGTTTTTTCTTCAGTCCAGTCAACTATAATGGCTCTCTTTGCCTCTTGTATATGGTATTTGTTCCTGTGATGTTAGTGCATCAGTCTGGTGTCGCTTTGGACTTGAGTTGAGTTAGATCAAGTGTTTTCAGAGATGCAGTAGCACCAAACTGCGGGCACTTTCCATGCATTGTCTCCTGAGAAGCTTTCACTGATAGGCAAAACCTGTAGTCAGAACAGTTGTCTGCCTCCAGTCCACTATTGGGGCCCCTCTCTTACTGTATTTGGTTATCTTTCCCTTTCTCCAGGGAAAGAGTAATTTTGGAGTGCTGCTGGCCACTGTAGGGACTGTTTGCACACTGCCAGACTTGTGGCAATACCCTATATGGGCTCTGGCCAAGAATGTACTGAAGTGGGCAGACCCACCAAAGCAAATGATGTTGGGGGCAGTGTAGCCAGGTGGCAGTGGTTGCAAGTTCCGTGCACCCCTAGTCCTTTCTCTGAGAGGCCCTGGAGTGCCAGGATTGAAGCAGGCTGTATGGAGGAATGGATTGGTGGAAGCACAATGCAGTGGATCAATGGGGAAATGGTGCTAGCAAGTTAGGTAGGGAGTCCTGCAGGTGGTCATATGTTTATGTTCAGGAATAGGGGAGGGAAATAGCATCTGTCAGTTTCTTTGTTCCTGGAGGGGTTTCAGCAGTTTCTCTCCTTCCAGAATACACTCCAAAATTAGTAAATGACCCTTTCTCCCATCTGTCCTAAGTAACTTTCAAACTACTGCTTCTATGCTATATTTCCATGGACTGTTTGTTGTGTTGTCTTTTTAAAGGCAAGGACTCAGTTTCCTCCTGCCCTCATAGCAGTTCCAGAGTGGAGCCCACCAATTTTTTAAAATTCCAGTTTTTAAGTCCCACTGGTTGTAAAAACGTGAAGTTCAGTTCCTCTGGTTTTCAAATCCAAATACTATGGAACTCATCTTTACCATACAGGCTCCCTAGTGTGGGGGTTGTTTCTCTCCCCTCTTTGTGCTGCAGCATCCTCCCTTCCTGTGGACAATCCTGGGAAGCTGTTTAGTTTCCAACTTTATATCTGCCCTCCCTACCTCTTTGATATGGCTTCCTCTATACATTTAGTTGTGGAATTTGTTCTGCCATTTGAGTCATTTTCTGGGTTCATTACACTAATGTGAGTGTTATCTGGTTGTTTCCATGGGACAAGGTGAGCCTTGTGTCCTGCTACTCTGCAACATCTTACCAGAAACTCCTCCTACTTGCTTTTAGTTTTTAACTCTTTTAATTTCATTCTTTGGATGTGAATTTTTTTAGATTTATCCTATTTCACAGTTGATGAGCTTTATGGATCTTTATGGTTGTTGTTGCTGTTGTTACTTACCAAATATATGTTCAGTGCTCTACTCTTCTCCTTGGATTCCAATCAGACAAATATAGGACCTTTTATTATTTATTATTACCCTATAAATTATTGAGATCCTCTTTATTTTTTCCGGTGTATTTTATCTGTTATTCAGATTGCATAGTTTGTCAGTTTATCTTCAAGTTCACTGACTTTCCTGTCATCTCTATTATGATGTCAACTCCATTCAGCTCATTTTTGTTATTGAATTTTATAGTTCTAAAATATTCACTTACCTTTTTATTCATATCTTTTATTTCTTTGCTGAGAAGTTTGTTTTTCTATTGGATTTAACAGAGGAGGCCTCATTTACTTATTGGGTATTTTTATAATAGCTGGGTTACGTCTTTGTATAATCTGTGTTATCTCAGCTTAGGCATCTACTGATTTTTTTTTATGCAAGTTTAGATTGTTCTGATTCTTTATATATTGAGTAATGTTGAAGAATATCCTGAACATTTATGAATATTATGTCCTGAGAATCTATATCTTATTAAATCCTATGAGGATATTTATATTCTTGCTATATCAGCTGGTCAGTTGAGTTATGTTAATGTCACAATTCCATACTTTTTCTTTGGGCTGTGGTTCCAATATCAGCCCATTTTTGAAAAATCTTTGCAGTGACATTCAGATGACAGTGACATTCTGCCCTGTATGTGCATCATCCAGTGGTCACCTGGGGGCTTTGGGATTGGTCTTTTAGTTTGGCACTCAAAAGCTTTCCTTTGCTGAATAAATAAGTCCTTGAATACTCTTGTTAGGTATAAACTCAGGATTTCATAAACAGTGTTATGGGGTTGCTTTTCTAAGCTTCTCCTTCTCTGTAACCTTTCCATTACTTTCCATTTCTCTTGGTCTTCTCCTTTCTGTCTTCTGCTTAGAAATCTGAGGCTATCCCATTCTGCAATACATTCCTGCAACTGTGCCCACAACTACGGCCAAGCAATGGGAAGCCAGAGAGAAAAATAATGTTGGCCCCACTCTCTTGGAGCCACAGTTGCACCAACTGGTAAGGAAGATTCCTTACTTTCAGATGTTTAACTCCCATAAATTGCTATTACTGCTAGATACTGCTGACACAATGGGATTGGTTACAGTCTGGGGTAAAGTAGAAAGAGAAAATTTTTAAAAAGTAAGGGATTTTTCACATTTCCTATGAGAATTAGATGTTCAGTTTCTCACTCCTTTAGGCAAGGGGAATGGTGGAGGGAAAAAATGCTAACATCACTAGTTTAGTGGTATTTTGAATTCTCACCTCCTACTCCAAATTTGCCTGATGTTTGTAAGTTTTCAGATACACACACACACACATATTTTCTCCATGAATTTTGCACAAGTTTTTTAACTGTATTCATTGGGAGAAACAATGTATAATCTATTCACTCCAATTTACTCAGAATCAGAATTTTATTCTGGTAATTAATTAATTTTATGGTAATTAACTTATGGTAGTTAATTAATTTTATTTTCGTTTCAGCCAGAGAGCCATTATTTATCTCATGTAAAGTAACTTTTCATTCTGATCTTATACACAGATTCTTGCTATTGTGTTTTCATATACAAAGGATACTTTATTTCTCTAATTTTAAGTTGTTTTGGATACTTTATTGATTTCTACAAGAACAACTACTATATTTACCAACACATATTTTTCTAAATATCATTTAATACACTTTTGCAATGGTTAATTTACCTATTCCAATAGTTTGCAAATCTCTTAAGGTTACACACTCTATTTTATACATGTGTTTTCAAACTTAAAATGAAGGGACTTGCATATGTTAACTTTAAAAATGTGCATTGAATAGATGGATGGATGGTTGATGGTGGGTGGGCAAGGGGATACTGCAATAGAAGAATATATATACACACTGCTTTTCTAAAAAGAACTATATTTTACACTTTCCCACTCAAGAATACATGTGTCATATAGGAGACATTTTTATTTATTTCCTTGGCTCCACAGGATCATAAGTCTAGTAATTTGGGGGTGGAAAGAATGCATTCTAAAGATACCCTAGTATCTTTAAAACAAATTTCTAAGTACGGTATACTGGAAACATTTGTAGTCTGTTTCTCTAGGTCTTTTATTGCCTGAAAAATTACTCTTTGGTGTAAAAAAATGAGAGACTACTGTAGTATAGTCCCTTATCTGTTCAGGTAACTCACAGGTGGAATAAGTTAGGTACCTCTAAGACTAAAAATTCATTTGGCCACTAGGAAACAATTCAGGGCATTAGAGCAGAGTGGGCTTGTGGAGAAGTTTCCATTAATTCATTAATACTTCTAGAGAGCATTGGAGCATGCCACATTTTTTAACTGAAATTTTGAGGTTTGAGGAAAGGATCAAATGTAATATAACAGGCATTTATCTTTAAATCCCTCCTCCTCTTATTATATCTCTGAGGAACAGCATGAGTTCTATAGTTTGATATGAGAAATGAAAAATTTAGAAAATATTTATTGCTTTGAAACAGCCAATTATATATCAGTGAAAAGGTTTCATAGAAACTTTATAGAAATTTTTTATTAATTATTTTTATTAACATATAATGTATTATTTGCTCCAGGGGTATAGGTCTATGAATTGTCAGGCTTACTACAGTTCACAGCACTCACCATATCAGATACCCTCTCCAATGTCCATAACCCAACCACCCTCTCCATACCCCCACTCCCCCCCAGCAACCCTCGGTTTGTTTTGTGAGATTAAGAGTCTCTTATGGTTTGCCTCCCTCCTGATCCCATCTTATGTCATTTATTCCTTCCCTACCCCCATAACCCCCCACTCTGCCTCTCAAATTCCTCACATCAGGGAGATCATATAGTAATTGTCTTTCTCAGATTGACTTATTTCACTCAGCATGATACCCTCTAGTTCCATCCACGTCATTGCAAAGGGCAGGATTTTGGTTTGGGTTTTGTTTTTTTAATGGCTGCATAGTATTCCATTGTATATATATATACCACTTCTTCTTTATCCATTCATCTGTTGATGGGCATCTAGGTTCTTTCCATTGTTTGGCTATTGTGGACATTGCTGCTATAAACATTCGGGTGCATGTGCCCCTTTGGATCACTACATTTATATCTTTAGGGTAGATACCCAGTAGTGTGATTGTTGGGTCATAGGGTAGCTCTATTTTCAACTTTTTGAGGAACCTCCATGCTGTTTTCCAGAGTAGTTGTACCAGCTTGCATTCCCACCAACAATGTAGGAGGGTTCCCCTTTCTCTGCACCCTTGCCAACATCTGTCATTTCCTGACTTGTTCATTTTAGCCATTCTGACTGGTATGAGGTAGTATCTCATTGTGGTTTTGATTTGTATTTCCCTGATGTCAGTGATGTTGAACATTTTCTCATCTGTCTGTTGGCCATTTGGATTTCCTCTTTACAGAAATGTCTGTTCATGTCTTCTGCCCATTTCTTCTTGGATTATTTGTTCTTTGGGTGCTGAGTTTGATAAGTTCTTTATAGATATTGGATATATCTATACTTTATAGATTTGCAAATATCTTCTCCCATTCTGTCAGTAGTCTTTTGGTTTTGTTGACTCTTTCCTCTGCTGTGCAAAAGCTTTTGATCTTGATGAAGTGCCAATAGTTCATTTTTGCCCTTACTTCCCTTGCCTTTGGTGATATATCTAGGAAGAAGTTGCTGTGGCTGAGGTCGAAGAGGTTGGTGCCTGTGTTCTCAAGAATTTTGATGGATTCCTGTCTTCCACTGAGGTCTTTCATCCATTTTGACTCTATTTTTGTGTGTGGTGTAAGGAAATGGTCCAGCTTGATTCTTCTGCATGTGACTGTCCAATTTTCCCAATACCATTTGTTGAAGAGACTAGACTGTCTTTTTTCCATTGGATATTCTTTCCTACTTTGTCAAAGATTAGTTGATCATAGAGTTGAGGGTCTATTTCTGGGCTCTCCTTTCTATTCCATTGATCTATGTGTCTGTTTTTGTGACAGTACCATACTATCTTGATGATGACAGTTTTGTAATAGAGTTTGAAGCCGGGAATTGTGATGCCACCAACTTTGGTTTTCTTTTTCAACATTCCTCTGGCTATTTGGGGTCTTTTCTGATTCCATATAAATTTTAGGATTATTTTTTTTTAATATTGATGGCATTTTGATAGGGATTACACTAAATGTGTAGATTGCTTTAGATAGCATAGACATTTTCACAATATTTGTTCTTCCAATCCATGAGCATGGAACATTTTTCCATTTCTTTGTGTCTTCCTCAATTTCTTTCATGAGTACTTTATAATTTTCTGAGTACAGATTTTTATCTGTGTGGTCAGGTTTATTCCTAGGTATCTTATGGTTTGGGGTGCAATTATAAATGGGATTGATGCCTTAATTTCTCTTTTTTCTGTCCTGCTGTTTGTGTATAGAAATGCAACTGATTTCTGTGCATTGATTTTATATCCTGAATTCCTGTATGAGTTCTAGCAGTTTTGGAGTGGAGTCTTCAGGTTTTCAACATAAAGTATCATATCATCTGCAAAGAGTGATAGTTTGACTTCTTTGCTCATTTGAATGCCTATAATTTCTTTCTGTTGTCTGATTGCTGAGGCTAGGACTTCTAGTACTATTGAGTTGAATAGCAGTGGTGATAACGGACATTCCCTGCCATGTTCCTGACCTTAGCAGAAAAGCTCTCAGTTTTTCTCAATTGAGAATGATATTTGTGGTGGGTTTTTCATAGATGGCTTTGATGATATTGAGATATGTGCCCTCTATCCCTATACTTTGAAGAGTTTTGATCAGGAAGGGATGCTGTACTTTGTCAAATGCTTTTTCAGCATGTATTGAGAGTATCATTTGGTTCTTGTTCTTTCTTTTATTAATGTATTGTATCATATTGATTGATTTGTGGATATTGAATCAACCTTACAGCTCAGGAATAAATTCCACTTGGCCATGGTGAATAATCCTTTTAAAGTACTGATGGATCCTATTGGCTTGTATTTTGGTGAGAATTTTCATATGTGTGTTCATCAAGGATATTGGTCTGTAATATTCTTTTTTGATGAGGTCTTTGTCTAGTTTTGGAATCAAGGTAATGCTGGCCTCATAAAATGAGTTTGGAAGTTTTCCTTCCGTTTCTGTTTTTTGTAACAGTTTCAGGAGAACAGGTATTAATTCTTCTTTAACAGTTTAGTAGAATTCCCCTGGGAAGCCGTCTGGCCCTGGGCTCTTGTTTTTTGGGGAGAATTTTCATGACTGTTTCAATCTCCTTACTGGTTATCGGTCTGTACAGGTTTTCTATTTCTTCCTGGTTCAGTTGTGGTAGTTTATGTGTCTCTAGGAATGCATCCATTTCTTCCAGGTTGTCAAATTTGTGGACATAAAGTTGCTCATAATATGTTCTTATAATTGCTTGTGTTTCTTTGATGTTGGTTGTAATATCTTCTCTTTCATTCATGATTTTATTTATTTGGGTCCTTTCTCTTTTCTTTTTGATAAGTCTGGCCAGGGGGTTATAAATCTTCTTAATTATTTCAAAGAACCAGCTCCTAATTTCGTTGGTTCGTTCTACTGCATTTTGGTTTCTATTTCATTGATTTCTGCTGTGATCTTTATTATTTCTCTTCTCCTGCTGGGTATAGGCTTTTTTTTTTTTTCTCCTGTTCTCTCTCCAGCTCCTTTAGGTGTAGGGTTAGGTTGTGTACTTGAGACCTTTCTTGATTCCTGAGAAAGACTTGTATTGCTATATACTTTCCTCTCAGAACCACCTTTGCTCTCTCTCACAGATTTTGAACAGTTGTGTTTTCATTTTCATTTGTTTCCATGAATTTTTTAGTTCTTCTTTAATTTCTTGGTTGACCCATTCATTCCTTAGCAGGATGCTCTTTACCCTCCATGTATTTGAGTTCTCTAGCTTTCCTCTTGTGATTGAGTTCTAGCTTCAGAGCATTGTGGTCTGAAAATATGCAGGGAATGATCCCAATCTTTTGATACCAGTTGAGACCTGATTTATGACCCAGAATGTGATCTGGTTTGGAGAATGTTCCATGGGCACTAGAGAAGAATGTGTATTCTGTTGCTTTGGGATGGAATGTTCTGAATATATCTGTGATGTCCATCTGGTCCAGTGTGTTCTTTAAGGCCTTTATTTCCTTTTAATCTTTTGCTTGTATCATCTGTCCATTTCAGTGAAGGGGGTGTTAAAGTCCCCTACTATTAGTGTATTACTGTCGATGTGTTTCTTTGATTCTGTTATTAATTGGTTTATATGATTGACTGCTCCCATGTTAGGGGCATAGATTTTTAAAATTGTTACATCTTCTTGTTGGATAGAACCTTTAAGGATGATATAGTGTCCTTCCTCATCTCTTATTATAGTCTTTGGCTTAAAATCTAATTGATCTGGTATAAGGATTGCCACTCCAGCTTTCTTTTGATGCCCATTAGCATGGTAAATTTTTTCCACCCCCTCACTTTAAATCTGTAGGTATCTTTGGGTCTGATATGATTTTCTTGCAGACAGCATATCAATGGGTCTTGTTTTTTTTTATCCATTCTGATACCCTGTGTCTTTTGATTGGGGCATTGAGCCCATTTACATTCAGGGTAACTATTGAAATATATGAATTTAGTGCCATTGTATTGCCTGTAGGGTGACTGTTTCTGTATCTTGTCTCTGTTCCTCTCTGGTCTACTACTTTTAGGCTCTCTCTTTGCTTAGAGGACCCCTTTCAATATTTCCTGTAGGGCTGGCTTGGTGTTTGCAAATTCTTCTAATTTTTGTTTGTCATAGAAGCTTTTTATCTCTCCTTCTATTTTCAATGATAGCCTAGATGAATATAGTATTCTTGGCTGCATACTTTATGGTTCTGAATATATTATGCCAGTTATTTCTGGCCTGCCAGTTCTCTGTGGATAAGTCTGCTGCCAATCTAATATTTCTACCATTGTATGTTACAGACTTCTTGTCGTGAGCTGCCTTTAAGATTTTCTTTTTGTCACTAAGACTTGTAAGTTTTATTATTATATGATGGGGTGTGGGCCTATTTTTATTGATTTTGAAGGGGCTTCTCTGTGCCTCCTGGATTTTGATGCTTGTACCCTTTGCCACAATAGGGAAATTCTCTACTATAATTCACTCCAATATGTCTTCTGTCCCTCTCTCCCTTTCTTCTTCTTCTGGAATCCCAATTAGTCTAATATGTTTCATCTTATGGTATCACTTATCTCTTGAATTCTCCCCTCATGTTCCAGTAGTTATTTGTCTTTCTTTTGCTCAGCTTCTTTATTCCCTGTCATTTTGTCTTCTATATCACTAATTCTCTCTTCTGCTTCATTTGTCCTAGCAGTAAGAGCCTCCATTTTTTAATGCACCTCATTAATACCTTTTTAAAAAAATTTCAGCTTTGGATTTTAAATTTAAAATTTAATTTAATTAATTTAAATTAATTCAAATTAATCAATTTATTAATTACTTTTTAAATTTTTATTTAATTTATTAATTTATTTATTTTTATATTAATATTTTATTTATTATTAATTTAATTTATTATAATTAATTACTTTAAATTTATTTGAATTAATTCATTAAATTTATTTAGATTTATTAAATTTATTTAAATTTAAATTTATTTAAATTTAAAATTATTTTATTTCTCCAGAAAGGGATTTTATTTCTCCAGACAGTTTCTCTAATATCTTCTGTGCCTTTTTTGAGCCCAGCTAGCACCTTGAGAATCATTATTCTGAAACTCTAGATCTGACATATTGCCAGTGTCTGTATTGATTAGGTCTCTAGCCATTGGTACTACCTCTTTTTCTTTTTCTTGTGGTGAGTTTTTCTGTCTTTTCATTTTATCCAGTTAAGAATATATGAACAAGAGAATAAAATACTAAAAGGATGGCAGAGATCCCAGAAAAATGTACGCTAACCAAATCAGAGGAGACCCAAAACTGGGGGGAAAAGAATGGGGGTAAAAAGAAATTTAAAAAGAAATTATGTATATATATAAATTTAAAAAGAAATTATATATATGTATATATATATGCATATATATATATATTAGACTGGTGAATAGAACTTAGCCACTTGATTTTGGGTGTATTTTGGTCTCTTAGAAGAAACTACCTTCCAAAATTTTAAAGAAAGAAAAACTTACATAAATATATATATATATATATATATATATATATATATACACAAAAATAAGGGTAAACACGATGAAGGGATGGAATATGATTGTAAAGTTGAAATTTTTTTAAAAAAAATTTGGTAAAGGAATTGATAAGTTGGTTGGAAAAAAAAGAAGGAAAAATAAAAAGGAGGAGAGAATGTACTCAGGCTGGAGACTATAACACAGCCCTGTGCTAGATTTAGGGTATATTTTGCTCTATTAGGAGAAATTGTATCCCAAAATTTTTTAGAAAAAAAGAAAAAAAAACCCTCTATGTATAAAAAAAATAAGGTTAAATACAATGAAGGATAAAATATGACTATAATAATGATGTTTTAAAAATATTTTTAAAAGAAATGTATTGTTAAGATAAGCTAGTTAAAAAATGTTAAAAGAGGAAAGAGGAAAAGTTTTAAAAAATTAGAATAAGAAAAAAATAAAATTAAAAAAATTTCAATTTAATTTTCTAAGACTAAGGATCATGGGGAAAAAGCCATGAGTTCCATGGATTGCTTTTCCCTAGCTCTGGAGTTCCTCTGTTCTCTTTGATCCATGAACTTGGTCTTGGCTGGATGTTCTGGCAGATCTTCTGGGGGAGAGGCCTGTTGCCCTTGATTCTCAAATGTCTTTGCCTGAGGCAGAATTGCACCCCTTTGCCAGGGGCCAGGCTAAGAAATCTGCTCGGGTTCACTCTTGGGAGTTTTTGTTCTGTGAACACTTTCTGTAGAGCTCTGGAGAATGGGAATGAAAATGGTGGCCTCCCAGTCTCTGCCCCAGAGGAGCCAAGAGCTCATGGCCCCACTCCTCAGTGCACCCTCAGAGAAAAGGGTACTCCTGTCTACCTGGTCTTTGGCCACACTCTGAGCTCACCCAGCCTGTGACTGAGCATTTCTGTCTCTAGTGCAGAGCTCCATTTGGAGTCTCCAAACCCAGCAGATTCCTGCATGCTGCTCCTCTGGAGGAGGAAGGTGAGTCTCCCTGATCTGCCACTTGTGGGGTCCCTGCTCAAAGAGCAGTGTCTCAACTGTGCTGCGGATCATGGTTTAAGGTAACCTGACTGAGCGCTCACTCCTTGGTAGCCGGCTTCCCCACTCTGACACCTGGGAGCTCTGACACACTCAGATACATCTGATCTTTTTGTGACCCCGTGGGACTTGAGACCACACTGTCCCTGTGAGGGATCCACCCCCGCTTAGCCTCTAGAGCAGTTCCCTCAGTGGAGCAGATTTCTAAAAGTTCTGATTTTGTGCTCTGCTGCTCCACCCCTTGCTGGGAGGCAGCCCCTCCCCCTACAGTCTATCTTCCCATCGCTTCAGATTCACTTCTCCACACATACTACCTTCTGAAAACTGGCTGATTTTTTTTTCCCCTAGGATTGCTACTCTTCTTCTTTTCTATCTCCTGTTAAGTTTGTAGGTGCTTAGAATGGTTTGATAACTATCTAGCTGAACTTCTGCAACCAGATGTCATTTCAGCCCACTACTCCTCTGCCATCTTGCCTCTCCTCTGAGACTTTATAAAATTATTGGGTCACTCAGAATATGATTTGTGCCCCAAATTTTTGTAATCATGGAGAGCAAGTCCCTGTTAAGTGGTTAAATGCCTCTGAAAAAGTTAATTAAAAAATCAAAGTTTCAATTTTCTTATTTGTAAAATAGCAATAATAGTGTCAAGTTTAGTAGGCTGATGTGGAGATTAAATGGCAAGAGGGTTAAAGAATGCTGTCTTAATTTCCTGTGGTAGCTGTGACAAACTACAAATTTACTGGATTAAAACAACATTTATTATCTTATATTTAACAGCAGGAGTCTGAAATGGATCTTGGAGGCAAGATCAAAGTTTTGGCAGGATACTTTGCTTTCTGGAGTTTCTTGGGAAGAATTAATTCCCTTGCTTTCTCCAGCTTCTAAAGACTACCTACTTTCCTTGACTTATAGCCTCTTTTTTCATCTTCAAACCGAAAAGTGTAACTCTTTCTTAAACTGGCATCTCTCTAGTTCAGTTTTTTTTTTTTTTTCCTTCTACTTTTAAGAACCCCTTTGAGTACATTGGAACCATCTGGATAAACCCAGATTATCTAGTTATTTTAAGGTCATTTGACTAGCAACCCTAATTTCATCTACATTCTTGAGTCCCCTTTGCCATGTAAATTAACAGACTGACATATTTTACGATTAGGATATATATCTTTGGAGAGCCATTATTTTGCCTATGAAAAGTGCTAAATATTATTGACATATTCTTCAACTTCTGTTTTTAATCTTTTGTGGAGGTAACAACAGTATCAGCTTAATGGAGTATTTGTGATAATTAAATGAGGTAGTATGAAACACTAAAACAACTTTTAGCAAATAATACCTATTTAGTACTTGGAGTCTACTTTGGGTTTTGTTTTCTTTTTTGTTTTTTGTTTTTATATTTTTACCAATAATTTTAAAACATAAATTAATGCATTTCACAGCATTGTGACAATTAGAGAATGTATGTAGAGTTTCTAACACTGGTTATATAAAATTGTTTAGTTAATATCTCCAATTCTTCTATCTGTCATCTATAAATTGGGGTCAATAGTTGGATATACCTCAGAAAATTCTTGAAAAGATTAAACTAAAAGTATACATTAGCATTTAACACAGTACCTGGCATCTAAAAGGGTTCCATAGCAAGTTGGTCATAATAATACAAATTATTGCCATTTCTATGTGGCCTATGATCTATGATACTTTCTAAAATAATTCCCTCTTGAAAGATTTCTCAATTTTCTTGGAATAATAAATGCTGTATGAGAAAACTGGGAAAGTATTCATCATAGACAGATGGATTCAATCTCTCCAAGCCAGCTCAGATTACTCCCTACCTGCAGAATCCCTCCCTTTTCCAAAGACCTATTGCGGTTTAATGAAAAGCAAAGATAAATGGGCATTCATAGGCTGACCATAAGCCAAGAGTAGAGGACTTATCTTTGCCAAATCCACATGTACTAGATGCACAGCCGGATTGTGCAAGCCATAGGAGTTCTAACAACCTGCATAAGGTCCTGAGAAGCAACTGGGTATTTGGAGACTCTGAGGCCATTCTTATCCATTGCTGGACTGTAGCTATTACTTAGGATATTCTCATTTGGAGTATTTTCCTTAGCAATGAGCATAGCTTTGTTCATAGGTACATAAACTATTAAAATATAATGTAAATCCATACTTTTTAGGAAGGGCTGTGATCTGACCCTTCTCTCTTTCTTAGGTTGTGTTTTTGTTTTGGTTTGGTTTGGGTTTTTGTTTGTTTGTTTGTTTCATTTTGTTTTGTTTTAATATTGACTATATTTTGTGTTCAATAGCCAGAAAACATTTTTCAGGGGGTGGGGGGAAGGTGGCAAACATATTACTTTCTTAGGCTTTTGTTTTCACACCTTCTGTTCCTCTACAAAGCATTCTCTTAGCCTTCTAATCCACCTAGAAAACTTCTATTGACCATTAAAAGCCTGTCTCAGACACTTTCTCCCTCTCCCAGTCTCTTCCATAAATTGTCAATCTATCTACTTTCTAAGCAACCTCCAGGTCTTGTATTGATCCTTTTATTTCACTTGTAACATTGTGTTTAAATTTCTTCATTGTGTTTAAATTTCTTCCTTTACTGTCTGTCTTACCAACTACCTAAATGACCTACCCAATTACCCAAAAGTGTCTTTTCTGGTTCCATGTCCCAGATAGTAGCTCAGTGCTTCAAAGATTGCTGAAACTCAGCAAATTTTTGACAAAGGAAGCAATGAACTTAGGAGTATTTTAGTTCCAATAGACAGTAACTCAAACTAGTTTAAGCAAAAATAAAAATTTATGAAAAAGATATGGGAGCATTTCATAAAACCAAAGATTAGAAAGTAGAGCCAAACCTCAGTTGAACTATTATTAGTTCCATAACTGAATCAGTCCCTCATCACTGGAAATTCTTTGCTTTCTTTTCTTTGTCACTCTGGAAACATTTTCTTTCTTCTCTCTCTCTCTCTCTCTTTTTACTTTGTTTATTGGCAGTCATTTCTCATTTATTAAACTTGACAATTATTTTTTATATATGTTGGTAAATAAGCTATATTTCAGAGGAAAAACAATTTTGCAGAAGCTGAAATCAGAGTATGTATTTCATAATTAGCCCTTCCAAATTTTATTGGTGCAAGCAAATTGTTATATATATATATATATATACACATATATATATATTTGTTATATATTGCTAAATATATATACATATGTATGTATGTATATATATACTTGTTATGTATTGCTAAATATATATACTTGTTATTTATTGCTAAATATATATATATTTATATGTATATATTTATGTGTATATATTTATATGTATATATTTATATATACATGTATGTGTATATATCTAAATATATATACATATACATTTAGCAATATATGTATGTATGTATGTGTACATATATATGTATATAGGTATATATCTAACAATGTGCTTACACCAATAAAATATGGATGGCTAATTATAAAATACATACTCTGATTTCAGCTTCTGCAAAATTGCAAAGTAAGTTTCCCTTATAGGGAATTGCTATGTATCTGTATATAGCAACTCCCTATATATATATACATATGTATATAGCAACTCCTTATAAGGGAAACTTTTATTTTATTTTATTTTATTTTCAGTGTTCCAAAATTCATTGTTTATGTACCACACCCAGCATGCAATATGTGCCCTCCATAATACCCACCACCAGGCTCACCCAATTCCCCACCCTTCTCGCCTCCAAAACCCTCAGTTTGTTTCTCAGAAACTCTGGAAACATTTTCATTCTTTTCCTCTCTAGATTGGTTTCTCTGAATCTCAAATACAAGAGGGAAGAGGATAGCTATCCCAACATGACCCCCTGTTTAAATGCCTTTTTCATTCAATCATGTTATAAAGAACAATGAAGCTTCTTGAATTCTAACAAGAGTTTTGCCAGAGAGAATTTGATTGTTGCTCATAAACTAATTAATAATGGTGGGGAATTTTGAGACTTGAGGTAGATTACTTCTGAGATGACATTATTGGACTGATAATAGTTCTAGACAAAGAGGTGCAGGTATGTTGGAAGGGGTAACACCTGTCTACCACAGGTGTCTATCTATCTCTCTAGATAGGAGAAATAATTGAATTCTTAACATCTTAAAGTAAATAATTTTACTTAAGAGAAAGGCCTAAGGTTATGTAAGTAGCACTAATCACCATGGTGAAAAGGATCCCCAGGCTTTAAGGTCACTGGGAAAAATATACTTACTTCCAAATTCTACCAGACTGAGCCTACTTTTATCTACCAACCAGAAACTTCAGGGACCTTTCTGGTGTCTTTTACACGCAGAGCCACTCTTAGGGGCTGCTATGTATTTATTACACACCACCAGCACTCATTACGGATGTGTTAGAAATTCAGATCCTTAGAGAACACAGTAGATCGAAATATTGACTCCTGTTTCACTTTCCCCGTCTGTCCAAACATCAATAACAACAGTGTATGGGGGTCTGGAAGCACTGGGCTAATGTACCTTCCTTCGATCATAATTCCAGAGTTTGCCTTAATTAAGATTGATTTTTGCCCCTATGTTGTACATCTCTTAACTAACAGAAAAGTCACAAGGGCACAGTTTTTAAGCATTAGGAATATGAGGACTGTGGAGGAGAAAGTAGAATCAGATCTTGTACTTATAGAGTCTGGAAACTACATGGCTGATACACTTAAAATAAATCCCCAAGCAGATTCCTAAGGCATTGATGGAGTCACATAAGGGCATTGGAAAAATAAATTGTTCTTCTGACTCACTTTCCTTCATATGTGCTGCCTGGGTGCATTATTGTTTATGTGGAGGAAGGAAAGTTACCTTAGATTAAATAAGTGAAGGCCACAGCAGGCCAGAATTGTCTGCTTTTATTCTTAGACATTTTCAGAAACATCACTGTCATCAACAGAATTCTTTTGAGTGCTCACAATACTGTAGTTCTCCTTCAAAATGCTTGTGTTCAACAAAGGGAAAGTACAGCCTCTGCCCTCAAGCAAATTACAATCTAGAGTAGAAAGTAGACATGGCATTAAGGAAAAGGGGAAGTGAAATCATACAATACATGAATAAAACCACTACACAAAGGGATTTTGATTAGTTATGACTTTACATCTTCATACAGCTGCTGAAAAAGAACTTCCTTGGGGAAATAACTTTAAGAGAGTTTGGGCCTTTTTTTTTTTTTTTAAAGAATCTAAAAAAAATAGACCATAGGCTAGGCAGAAAGAAAGAGAGTATTCTGAAGATTGTGACTATTTCATGCTAGAATTTTATCTTTCTATTTATTAAAGCATATTATGAGAATAAAAGGTCCAGGAACTGTGTGTTTGTGTGTGTGTGTGTGTGTGTGTGTGTGTGTGTGTTTACTATATATAGAATACTTGCTTCTTTAATTCTAAGAAAAACAGATTCCAATTATAGCTTCTTCAATAATGTTATCATGACATGTAAACTAATACAACAATTTTCAAATGATTATTTTATAAATATTTAAATAAACAGCATAGTAATTTCGTTTACTTAACTTCTTTCTTCCATTTTTTGGTTCATATCAGCCCTGGAAAACATATTGTACATTTATGTGACTTAAGTTTTGGATAGGTATGTGGAACATCTGGAGAACTCTGATAGGGATCATTTGGAGGTCAAGAAGAGAAAATCCTCATGCTGGTTATAATAGAAAAGGAAATTTATTGTGAGGATTCACTGTCACAGACTTCATTTGCTAATGATTCCAGGCAAATACTTAGTCAGGGTCTCTCCAAGGTGATCTAGTCTTTTGTTCTATTCTATTCTTCTTTGTGCAGACCAGACTGCACATTTCTCAAGGGAGAAAGAAGAAAAGTGAATGAAAGAAGACAAAGAGAAAGGCAAATGTAATGTTTATCAAAATGAACATATGTGTTATGTGTGTATACATTTATAAAAACTAATATATCAGCTCACTATGGCACATTCTAAACTGAAATATTATAGCCGTGGGGGGGGGCGGAATGACAACTCCTGCTAGGTAAAAGGAACTGAGATTGCAAAAGGAAGGATTATATTAATATGACCTCTTTGATGAACAGTAGATGAAAGCTTATTTCTCACTCATATTACATGTTTATTTGGGTTAGTGGAGGAGTTCTATTGAAGAACCCAGGCAACTAACATTTCTTCATTTGGTAGATACACCATCTGCAACACAATGTCCCCATGATGGCTTCGCTGGCATTGACCAAGGATAGGTGAAAACATGAAGACACATCAGCTCTTAAATTAATTGGCCTGACAGTAAAACACATCACTTCTCTCATCTCACTGAATGAAAATAGTTATATGAACTCTTAGCTCCCTCCCTATATGTGGATTTCTACTGAGACATAAAGCTACAAGATCTTAAACTAAAAGGGCTTACTTGAGAATAATATAATATAGAGTAATTCATAGTGAAAATTTAAGTTATAAGTCCGGGCCAAGTTTTGTCAAAGTGTGATACCTAGATGAGTAGAATCGCCATCATCTGGCTACTTGCTAGAAACTCAAAATCTTAGCTTTGCCTCATTCTGAGGGTGGGGCTTAGTAATCTGTTTTAAGTTCTCTAGTGTTTTAATGCATGCTAGAATTTGAGAAACATTGTTCTAGTCTGTGGGTGCTATATAGATATGCACAGTTATGCAAATACAAATGGAGTTTACACTGTAAATTACTCCTTCTTAGCGTATTTGTGATAGTCTGTTAGCTAGATCTAATAATAACAAAAATAATAGCTTATTATATTCTAGATACTATACTTAATGTCTGTCATGGTACAATTCTCAAAATAATTATATGACATAGATCTTCTTGTTATTTCCACTTTATAGAATTACCTACCTAAGCATCAGCAGGATAAATCAGAGGATTTATGAGAAAATAAGCTAATATGTAAACCTAAGAAGTATAGTTTCAGACTAGGGGTTGTAATTGACTTTACCAGGTCAATTTATTTTCCTCACTAATACTCAGTTCAGCCTATATTTCCCATGTTTCTTGTAATATGTCTATATATAGGAGTTAAGCACCTTCCTCTGTAAAGATAGAAGTCTACACATTGACCCTATTCTCCAAGCTTTGTTCCATTTTCCTTTCCTTATCCCCCACAATTTGCATATTTTGTAGGCTTCCTTAGTCCATCTTTCTGCTACCACTTCCAAGGGCAACCTCTCTGGTTGCACTTTGTCCAAATTATCCCAGTTCTTTAAGTCTTGGATTACTATAAGCATGCAGTTAGAGTGTTTGATAGTACAACCTCCAGAAAGCTTATTCTAGGGACTGCCAAGGATGCTTGTGAAAGGCAGAACCTACCTTAATCTTTAGCAAATAAAATGGATCTTCTCTGTTCTAATATCCCATCCTTTATTTCTAAATGCCCCCTAAGTGGTTCGCTACAACTACACATCAAGAGTGTGGGCTTCCTATATTCACCCTTCAGTAAAAAGGCTGAAATGTATGAATTTCCTATTGCTCCTGTAAGAAATTCCCACAAACCGCCTAGCTTAAAACAATATAAATTCACTATTTTATAGTTCTGGAAGTCAGAAACATAACATAGGTATCACTGGGCTAAAATCAAGGTGTTGGCAGGCTTTCACTCTTTTCTGGAGATTCTGGGGGAAATCTGTTTCTTGTTCTTTCCAGCTTCTAGAAGCTGCCTGCATTCCTTGGCTCATCACTCTCTTCTATCTTCAAAGCCAGAAATAGATGATTTTTTTTAAACCTCATCACTTGGACACTAATTTTTCTCCTTCTCTCTTCCTTATGGGTTACATTGGATGTAACTCATAATCTAGAGTAATCTCCTAATTGATTTATCTATAAACTTGATTTATCAGCCTTGATTTATCTATAAACTTAATACTCTCTTGCCATGTAATGTAGTATAGTCACAAATTCTGGAGATTAAGATGTGGACATCTTGGGTGAGGTGGGGGGTATTCAGCCTACCACATTGACCAACTAAGAATGTTAACTTTCATCCTTTTACTGACCACAATGTGTGTTTTATAAAAGCAGAAACTATGTGAGTATAGAATTACAAGAATTCCTGGATAGCTCAGTCAGTTAAGTGTCTGCCTTCAGCTCTGCTCATGATCCCAGAGTCCTGGGAACGAGTCCTACATCAGGCTCCCTGCTCAGCGAGGAGTCTTCTTCCCCCTCTTCCCTTCACCCCACTTGTGCTCTTTCTCTCTGTCTCTCAAATAAATAAATAAAATATTTTAAAAATAGAATTATAAGTCATATGAATTTGCTAATTAATCTCTTAATTAATCTACCTCTGTAATGAATATGACTGTATGTTCCCAAACATCCCAAATATCTTTTTTTTTCTTTTTCATTCTGTGTAACTCTGCTAGCTCTAAAACTCACATCCTGTGAGATTTCCATGACACCTGTCTCCCATCCCACTCCATTCATTCCACATTTCTCTATCATCAATATCTTTGGCTTAAGTGTTCAGGACTCATTTGCATATTCCTTTCTGCTTAAGAGCAAGTATTGCTAGATTTCTTAATTTTTAAAAATTTTTTAGTGACAGGGACATTTTGCTAGTTTGTTGTGCATTTCTCCTCCTTCCCTTACTAATGCTATCAACTTCCCAAGGATGATGTGTAAACTGTGCCTCTTTAGTTTCTATTAATCTCTAATGCAGAGTTTTGTTTATTTTTGCCTAAAACTTTTTTTCAAACTTATGTCACAAAATAGTTATGCTTTAAAAATGCAGTTCTTAAGGATGCTTTATAATTAATTGAATTGTATATAATCCTTGGTCAGTTACCTTTGTTCTCATTATTTTTCCATCCTTTCTATGTGAAGCCTTTGTTAGAATTCATTCTTGATTAAAAAAAAAAAAAAGAAAAGAAAAGAAAATGCAGCTTCTCCGTATGGCATTCACAGATTTCCAGGACTTATCAAGGGTTTGCTATACTGTGTCTAACACTGTGCCAAGGAATGTTACATATCTTTTTGCATTATCACCAGAAATTTCTCAATTAAATACTATTCCTTGGCACTGTAATTCTTAGCCAGGTAATTTGAGTTACAGAGAGTTTAAGTAACTTATTTATGATTACACAGCAGACAAGGAACAAAGTAAGGATTGACCTCAGCTTTCTATCACAAACCCCAAAATCATTAGTATGAGTTGTAGGTCCTGACCTTCTAGGGTTTTCAGTTGCTCAATCAGCTGCCTCGGGAACCATATCAAATCAAACTCATTAGGCCACAAACTGCCTTTTCAGTTTAATTCCAGAAGTATTTACTGAATATTTTCTGAATTATATATATATACATGCCAGGTGTTATTTACCTGTGATTCTTCAGTGTTTATGCCAACTCAGCCTTAGAGCATTATATACTTTCTTCAATCTTAATGTCAAGGACATTCTTAAAATCACTATGGATGCAGAAGCTTTCTGTATACACTGTATATAGATGCTGATAAAAAGAAAAAAATGAACTTGATTTGAATAAAAGAAAATTAGCAGCAGTTGTTTTTTCAGTTCTTCTCAGAAAGCAGTTGTACTTAATGTGGAGCAAAATGTCCCATTGATGTTTGCATAGAGAAGAAATTAATGCAATGGAAGCTACTTGGCTCCTTGGTAATGAAAAGCCAAAATGTAAGACAGGGGTAGAGAGGAGAAGAAGAAGGATGCAATGTTGGGAAAATTATTCTGAAATGGTATTAATTTTCTGTTCGCCCCTCCCACACATGAGTGCACATAACACTTATGTTTTGGAGACATCATTTCTCAGTGACAGCATTGCCCCTGCTTTCAGGGGATCATAGCATATTAACTCAATCCTTTGTTCTCATGCCTCTTTAGAAAGCAGCAAAAGGCAGATGATACATCTAAACTACTGAAGGCTCCTCTGAAGCACATAGCATAGCATTTCTGATACCAATCTTGGAGGCAGGTAGGATTATTTAGATAAATAACCTGTGGTCCAGGACTTGTCTTTCTATTTAGGCTTCAAGAGATTTTGGGAGACCAGTCGGATTCCAAAGGTTGAGTACGTGTGTCTATATGCATGTTTAGGAAAATTTCAAGAATTAGTTTTCATCTGAGAGTTGTATTAATTCCATCCTCTGACTTGTCTCTCTTCATACCTCACAGCATCCTCCAGAAGCTTAAAAGAAGTCTCCAGAGGCCCTTGAAGTAATGAGAAAGCTGATTTTTTCCCCATCCAATAATTATACTTTGATTTCTCCATAACAGTCCTTAGTTTACTGCCAGTTGTCAGTAAAACTTTTTTTACAGCTTTAACCTCTCTGTGTTACATCTGCCCTTTGCCGGCTGGTCCATTCTCAGTGGGCCACATCTTCTTTGCAGTTCCCATCTGTATGAATTTGTCCACTAGGTGGAGATGTAACAATTTAGCTCACAGATCATAGTGTGAGACAGATTAAATTCACTGACCACTGCTCAGTACTCTGGGGAAGCATATTGCTCTGGCCCAGAATTGCAAATCAAGTGCAGAGTGAGAAAACAGAACAACAAATCCCATAACAGGAGCACAATTGGAGATAACAAATTCCATGGGACAAATGCACGTTGATTCCACAAGCAAGCCCTGTGTTAGGCCTCCTGAATTGCTTGGCTAATTCCTGTTTGGTTTGTAGTAGTGAAAAAAGGGGGAAAAAAAAAAAAAAAAAAGCTCTGCACCAAGTCAGGAAGCCGGCCTCTGGATCAACTCTGTCACTCACCAACTGTGGGCTTCATCTTTCTTAAACTCCATGTTCATACCTACAAAATGAAGGGGTTAGCACAGATGACTTTGAAGGTCTCTTCCAACTATAATGCTGGATTTTACTATAAAAATTGTAACCAAATTGTAGCAATTTTTATTAAAATAGTGGAAGGTATAAATTTAAATGTCTGCTCTTCAAGTCTTGCTTCTGAGCTAAGGTCTATCTGTCCCTATCCATATCTATATCTATATACAGTGGTGAGGTACATATTTAAATAATTTTCCCACTTTTATTTAATTTAAAAAATAGGACCACGTAAGGGATTTCCAACTTTAAATGTGAGGTGTTTATTTTGTAAATTTAAAGGCAAAAGGATGGCTTTCTTGGAAGGAATTACTCATAACTGCTCTTCTCCAAATAAGCTTGCCTAGCAAATTTAATTTGTTTAGTTAAGTGTCTACACATTTATTTATATGGAACTTTGTATAACATCCTTTTCTGTTGTAGTGAATTAATACAGCTAGATTGCAAGTCTGATGTAGAGGTTGCTTCTCACTGAGAAAAGTGAATATTCTATTCACAGTTTATTTGAGATTTATATGTCATGCTTCTGCCTCAGTTTTACATCCTGAAACAAAATTCTTCTATTTTTAGAGCACCCAGTTTTCTTTTGGGAAATATTTCTCTAAAACCAGAATGAATACATCTTTTGACAGAAGATACTAGAAATTGATGTCTGCCTTCCTGTCCTGTCTAAAATCTGCTTTTCTCCCCATTCAAACTCTTTTATTTTAATCTGTTTTTGTGTAAAACATTAATTGGATACATAGAAGCACAGAAAACCTGGTGTGTGTGTGTGTGTGTGTGTGTGTGTCTATAATTTGTTTATATCATAAACATAATTATGTAATATATATTATATAATATTTATTATTATATTATTAATTTATATTTATGTTAGAAGGACAACAGAGATTATTCATTTAAAGCCTTTTTATTGTACCAATGAGGAGTTTAAAACCCTTACCCAAAGTGGCTTATCCAAAGTTATTCAGCAAATGAATAAAGCTATTGATTTAGAGGGAAACTCAAATTGAACAAAGGGAGGGCTAAATTCTCTACCCGTGTAATCCCAATATTTTGATCCAAACATAACTTTGTGTCTGCAAGATGGAATCATCTATGCTAGGATTGGCATACAGAATTAATGCAGAGCAAATTGTGGCACTTAGCTCATGGCATCATAACTGGACTATCACACAAAGAGGGCAGGAGAGAAGCAGCAGCAGATCAAGAACAAAACTGCCAGGGACTTGGCATTCCCCCACCCTCGTGAGCCTCCCTCCCTTGGTCTCTGGGTCAAGGCCCACTCCAGAACAGGCCCCAGAAATTCACCCTTAGGGTGACCGGCTCTCCTCCCCGGGGCCAGTGCAGGCAGGCTGGGACGTTCAGGCCTGGCTGGTGGCCTTCGCAGGAGAACAAAGGGAAGGCCAGTGCTGTCCTCATCTTCACCAGCCTCTTGCAGGACCAATTTTTATTTTTATTTTTTCAAGGACAAACTTTTAAAAGTAAAATGGATGAAACCACGTGAGGTCAAGATACAAAGACAGAATACAAGATACAAAGGCTTCCAAAATGTGCTCATTGGTAATTAGTTCCATGAAGAGACCCACCAAAAAGACTCTCCTGTCAAGTAAATTGATATGTGGACTGTGCCCTTGAACAATCTTTAGCCAGCCTTTTTTAAGTCCTTCTCTGGAATAGGCTTCAACCTTTCCCACCCTCCCAACCACCCAAGTCTATCTTTAGCCTGCCTAACTCAGTTGTAGCAAGAATCTTGCTAAGTCATTTTAACAAAAATTTCTCACCCTTGAATGTGAACACTATGACCTGACTTCAGGAAGAATCCAGTTACATCAGTTTAGCAAGAATCTCCTGCCTTTGCTGTCTCCTCTTAGTAATTTTCCATCCATCGATCCCTCCTTCTGCTCATTGGTTCTAAATCCTTTGCTGTCTTTCCTGTATTTAGAGTTGAGCTCAATCTCTCCCCTATTACAGTCCTCTCATTAAAGGATTTTGAATAAAGTCTTGTTTACCATTATAACAAGGATCAGAATACTTTTTTTAAAAAGATTTTATTTATTTATTTGACAGAGAGAGAGAGATCATAAGTAGGTGGAGAGGCAGGCAGAGAGAGGGGGAAGCAGGCTCCTCGCTGAGCAGAGAGCCCTATTCGGGGCTTGATCCCAGGACCCTGAGATCATGACTCGAGCCCAAGGCAGAGGCTTAACCCACTGAGCCACCAGGTGCCCCTACTCCTTTTTTCTTAATAAAATACAGTGGAATACTACATATTTACATGGGATCCATTAATCAGGTAGCACACTTAAGATTCTAAGAAGTTTTACAATAGAGAAAACTGTTTACCACAGTTTGACTCATTATTCCTAAATCAGTTGAACTTTTTTCTTTAAGGATTGTATATTAACAACTGTGTAATTTAGTTCCAATATAATTGATTTTGTGATCAGAACCTATGTCTCCTATCATTATCTGTAGCCTCTTGTTTTCCAAGTCTGGGTAATTCTGAATCACTGTACAGTACAGATAGAAAGATGGGATAGGGGGCTCTGGTTAGGACTTCCCTCTGTACTTGTGAGGAAGTGCTCTGAGCTGCTTACTTATTTGTACTTCAGAATGCCTCATAACAGAAAATGAACTTATAACCAGGGTTCCATGTATGTAAACTAAAGAGAGAAATTATAAGTATTTTACTTAATATTTATGTCTGTAAATTATACATTCCTCTCTAAGATACCTGTATTTATTTTCACATGAAATTGTTTCCTTCCAAAAACTTGTAGAAAATATATAATTCATAGAACTATACTATATCTAAAATATATCATATTTTCTGTCATATAGACCTTCATATCTTTGGGGAAATGCAAAGCAGGTGAGGCAAGAGAACATTCTGCTTCCTTTTGGTTGCATGATCTTGGTCTAATCACCTGCTTTATCTGGGGCCTTCACAACACCAGTCAGATGGGGCCAATCAGAGCTGCTCTGCCTACCTTACACTGTTTTTATGACCTCTAAGTCAGTACCACATGGGGAAACTGTGTACAGTGCTGCACAAACATAAGATGCTATTATTATTATATGGGATAGAAGACAAAACTGGAATATCATTATTTTCCAAATTGTTCTCAGGAAGAAACTTTTCTAATATTTGGACAGAATAAGTATCAGTGGAGTAGTGGGGTTAGAAAAAAATGCTTCCTCATAATTGAATCAAATAAAAGAGGGATGGGGAAGGGGCCAGATCAGACCAGATCCACTAAGTTGAAGAGCTGCTATGAGTTGTATAAAAACATTGTATATCATATTGCAAGCCATGCTAGGACACAGATGTTCTCTATGTGTATTCTCAAAACAACCGTGAAGATTGCATTAAGAAAATGGATTAAATGGCTTTTTTTCCACCAAAGTTAGTAATGCTCTCACTGGTGTTCTTTTTAGTTCTCCAGGAACAAGAACACTCCCTCTTAAGTCAGAGGAAGAGAAAACCTGTTAACATTGAATGAGTAGGTATCTGATCATCTTAGTGTAATTTTGTGGATACATCAAAGGTTGTCATAAATATGTCAGAGAAGGACATGATGTGAAGGAAAAGTACTAAACTGAGAATCAGGACATTGGAATATTTTAATTCAGCCAATCCATTTTTATTCAGTACTTTCTGTCTAACTGGCTGACCACTAGATTAACAATGGGCAACACAGAATATAGAGGTCCTGGCCTCCATTAGACAGTAGAGGTTGGGAAACCAGGAATTAACTCAGGTGAACTTAATCTAAGAATAGGAGGATATACTTGTGTGCAGTAGGTCAGGATGTGGACAAAGAATATTTTAAATAAAATTACTCAAGATTTATCCCAAAGTATGACACAGCACAACTGCAATCTGGGCAGAAAACCAAAATTCTTTCTGGGTAAGGATTTTCCTAAATTTTAAAGTTATTTCATAACATACTATTAAGTGATATTAGAAAGAACACTGAAGGAAGAAACCGAGTCTAGACTCAACTTTGGTCCTGTTAAGTTTGTAGTCTTGGAAAAGTCCCTGGACTTTAGGTTTTTGTTGTTGTTGTTGTTGTTGTTGTTTTTAAATCAAAGATTGAACTAGACATTTCCTAAGCCCTAATCCATATCTTACATTTCATAATTTTATAATTCTAGTGACCATTATGGTTATTCTTGATATTTTACTCAAAATGGATATTCACATCTTTTCCACTAGAATCCATTATGAAAAATGATTGATTATTAAAATGTATTTATTGACAGGATGGATTAAGATAGCTGGAGTTTTTTGGGAGGGAAATAAAGTTTTTATTATTTTCAAAAATATAATATTCCTTATGCCCTAAACAGGACACCCTCCTGCTATTCCTGCATAAGCTTCATACCATGCACTGAGGTTAACATTGTGTAATAGCCTGCACATTACAGTTAATGAGCAATGCTGAACAATTGTCTATAGGACCACGAGGTCTGTTTTAACATTGCATTTCCCTGCATAGGAACAACATTTGAAATTGTTTTTCTGTTATTCACACAAGTAACCCAGCTTGCTTGGGGGGAAAAAAAAAACAGACACAATAGCATCTTTGGCTCAAATAATGAATGACTTGTGCACTGCTTACTATAACTATTATATTGAAATTCCAAATTAAACTTGTCAAGCACCCTTAACTAAAGCTGAGGCATAGAGGTATGGGGTTTGAACTATTACTGTAGAGCAGTGGATGATATCTGATGAAGAAAACCAGCGTGTGTTGGGTGGATGAGAGATTTAAGGCTACCTAGAGATGCATAGTGTTATTGACAATGAGGAAAGACAAGCTCTTAGCGTTGTGCATGGTTTTGCAATGTATAACGATTACCAGGCATTCCACCAGCAAAGTAATCTTTAATCCATAGATCTCCAAACATCTTAAACACATTGATTTATTAAATGTGGCCTCCGCAACAGTAATGTCTTCAAAATTAAATCACTTAACCTCCCAGCTCAATATTGTTACTGTTATCTGATGCCATATCTACATGACACTGAAACAAGAAGCCAAGTCAGTCAATTCATTAAAAAAAAGTCAAACTTGTTAATTGCGTTGTGTCAAATTAGTTAATCGGCATTGCATCCATCAAACAATGAATTTCCTGGCTAAATTATTATTTTTTCAACTGATTGACTTGGCCTGATTTAGAATCTGCATGCAAAAGTCTTATAATCTTTTTGTTTGTTTTTTTGTAAATTTTGAAACTAGGACAGAATTTTTGCTTTTTATTATCTATGTTTTACAATAATTATTAGAAATATTTTATACATCTTAGGACAATGATTATTAGTGCTGAAAAACTCGAGTTTGAGTTTTATAATGCATTGCTTAAAATTCTAAACCCAAGACCTCAAAAGTCCAAATGATAAAATGGATAATCCCCCTTCAATCTGCATTTCATCTTGTAATTTTACTGAGTTTTACATTTGAAAGATGCAAGTAAACTGTCTTCATTGAGTTTTCAGAAGGAGCTACAATTTCCCAATATATCTAAGGAGATTCTCTTATCAAGTTGTAATGGAAATCATTGTATAAAAATTAAGGAAAATAACACATTTCTGACTTCTTAATTCACTACTATTCTAAGTATATAACTTCAATGAATGTATGAAATCTTAGTAAAAACAAAAAATCTGGTGACACTCAGTTTTGACTAGGTAAAAAAAATACCCTCTATGAATAATTTAATCAAGAAATCCTGGGCTTCTGATGAAGTTCATCAGAACTGATGTTCAGTGAAGGACTTTGATATTGCCACCACCAATGATTCTTATAACTGAAGCCTTGCATATGTCCATGCATTGTGAGCTAACAATCTTCAAAGACTGATCTTACTGAAACTTGCTAAATAGAACTAAAAGAGATCTCAGGATGTGTGCAATTGTACATCTTCCTTTTTAGATCAGGAAAATACATAGAAGTTATGATTTGGGTCTCTGGTTGTTTTACTCTGATAATCAGATGTTTATTACTAAAAAATCCTCCTTCATCCATCAATGACTTGAAGTGCCTTATGGTATTAGAAGTATACCAAAAGTAAGGATAAATGGTGATATAATAATAGTGATGCTGATTATAGTGTGACACTGATGATGGTAATAATTTACATTTATGGATAATCTACTGTAGGCAGTACAGCATAGTGGTTACAAATATAAGTTCTGGGGGCACATGGGTGGCTCAGTTGTTTAAGCATCTGACTTTGGCTCAAGTCATGATACCAGGGTCTTGGGGTGGAGCACTGCATCACACTCCCTACTCATCAGGGAGCCTGCTTCTCCCTCTCCCTATTCTTCTCCCCCAGCTTGTGCCCTCTTGCTCTCTCTCCCTCAAATAAATAAATGAATGAATAAAATCTTCAAAGAAATAAATATGTAAATTCTAGAGTCAGATTATTTTAGTTCAAATTACAGGTTTATTACCATAACTTAGCTAAGCATCAACTGTTTTACCTAGAAAAGAGATTAAATGAAGTGCATACTTTATTTGATTACTGTGGAAATTAAAGAATACAATGCATGTAAAGTTTTGGCAGACTGTGTTATATATAAAAAAACTCAATAAAATATTAACAATTATTTTGTGCTAGGTCTATCAATGGCTGAACAAAATGGTTATTATTATTATTATTATTATTATTATTTTACAGTTAAGGATACTGAGTCTCAGAGAGTTTAAATAATTTGACCCAGGGGAAATAGTGTGATTGATATCCCAAACAGTAGAAGATAGCAATTACAGAGATTCTTAAAACTGCATTCCTAACATTTTTAATGTAATTACCAATACTTTGGTGAAAAAGGACTGCTTGGAGTCATTCCAGGGTGAGGTGAGTAAAAGGAATGTGAGGGGTGAGTAAAAGGAATGCACAGGTTAATCCAACCTTCCTATTCTTTTAAACCTTTGGATTCTTTTCTCTACATTCCAGTATAGGTCAAGACTGAGTCCGTGGTTCAGTCTCTTAACTAGAGGAACAATGAAAACCATGGCCAGCTATTCATGTTAACACCTCAAATTCAGAATCTCTGTTATATGTATGCTTATTAATGGATTTAGGCAATCCAATGGTATGTTCTTTCTTCCTTACCATAGCACTCTTGGAATATATTTATGGAAAGATTAGATAGATGGATAACCTCATGTTTCAAAATATTGAAATCCAATTCACGTACACAGTATTTCTGTGGGTCTTTGTAATTCTTCCCTGAAGATATTCTGAAATCCAATTCTAGTAAGGGTCTGGAAGCAAAGTTGGATATTGGAATCAAAGTTGGGTACTGGCATTGGATACTGAAAGAATTAGAATCCTCTTGAAAGAGCACTGCCTCAAATTAGCTCATAACAGGCACCCAACCAAAGTACATTGTTTCTTCAAATAGGGGGTGCAGCAGAGCTGCATATACCAGTAAAGGAAGTTCTATAAGATTTAGAGGGTCAAGGAACTCATATTCATCTTCATTTATCCAAATATCCCCATTTCAATCCTAGGTCCCACCATTTTCCAAACATCTTCCTAGCTTTCATATGAGATCTGATACATCTATGCACTCAATTGGTTTTCTAAACTGAAGAATTAATTGTTGCTCCCCCCCCCCAGATAGATCAATTTTACAGCTGTTTAAGTGGAAACTTTCAGGACAATCATAGAAGTTCTATGGCTTTCTGACCATACGTTAAGCTGAAAATACAGAGTGCTGATCTTAACATTTCCTTCCTGAATGCTCTCCAGTGTAATTAGAATCAGCCATGCTACTTTACAATATTTGAATGCCTCACAACATATGTAATATGGTATTGCAGAAGCTACCAGATTTGCTTCATTTAAGTCTTATACAGGTAATAATTTAAATAGCTGTTTGACGCTGGATGCTTTGAAATATCACTATCCTATTTTCTGCTCTCTGTTATTGTTGCTTCCTTCGACACTAACCACTAGCTACATCACCAGCTTTGAAGGTCTATTTTCTAGAGTTACTTCTGGTAACAAATACTGTATTTGAGATTAATCAAAACAAAACCATAAACCCCTCTAATTATTCCTTGAGGGATGGATGGGATATAATGTAAGAAATTAAGTGCTTATAGAACTACTGGCAGAAATAGAGAATCTAAGTCAGGGAAACTGCTAATATCTCATATTTGCTATTAAATTTCATTTTCATTTTCATTCAGAGAATCAGAAAATAACAAAAGCTGAATGAATAATCACTATTGCTTAGAGCCCAGCAGCAGGTGGTTTGCTAAGAAGTTCCTGCAAATTTTTACAAGACTTGAATCTTCTCACCTGTTTATTGTTGCTAGAATAACAATAATATCACTTCTATCTGCCTTTCACCTTTCAATCTAATTTGTATGAATTTCATTGGTAGAAGATAAGCTAGACACCTGCTGCTAGAGTATTCCCAAATAGGTTATAAGTGGGGGTTAGTTACATATTACATGTCATCCTTAACTCTCACAGTACTATAGGGCAATTAATTTTTAAAAACATGCTTACTACTTACTAGCTATTGCTATTATAAATCCTTATCAGCAGTATCACATATAATTATCTCTATAACTATTGTAAGTACATATAAATACTGTAGAATAAATATTCTCAAAGTATACAATAAACAGTTTGGTTAATTAAAGTCCCCTTGTTCTTGTAGTAAGAGATTTCTGACTCCCCTCAGGCTGAGAATTCTCTTTGTCCAATTTCCCATTCTAGTGTAATTCAATATTCCTTTCTAATTTCTGAAGACATGGGAAGGAGAGTCTTTTAAATCTTGGGGTGCCTACCTAGCTCAGTCAGTAGAGCTTGAGACTCTTGATTTCAGGGTTGTAAATTCAAGCACCACATTGGATGTAGAGATTACTTAAAAATAATAAATATATATATATTTTAAAAAATCAAAATAAAACTGGTTTTCCAAAGATACAGTCATGGAGTAAGTACTACTTTACACACATAATCACATTTAATTTCTTACAACAATACTATAATGCAGATATTTCAAATGTCTTTGCTTTACTGGTAGATAAATTGTGGACCACTTGAATTGAGTAGCAGGTACAAAGTCACAGTTATTAAACAGTACAACTGCAGACTCTTAACTCCCAACTGCTACATGATGTTACTTTTCAGAGTACAGATAGGATTACATCTCCAGACTTGTACCATCAAATCTTGTTTTCTCCCAGAATGTAGAATAAATATCATTCCTTCTCTCTCCCTTTCCCTCTCCCTTTCTCTCTCTCTCTCACTCACTCACTCTCACTTGTTCTCACTCTCTTACTCTTTCTCTCTCTCTCTGTCTCCTAAAGAATCCTTTCCTATTCTCATTCTTAACTTTGTAAAGCCTTCCCACTTTCCCTCTGGGAATTCAAATTATTTTCTTCCTTTCAGCCATATTTCAGTTTATTAGATTTCTAGTTCATTCCTCTCCTGGCCAAACATTATGATCACAAAACATTACTTATCTATTTCCATTGTCCTTAAACATAACTGTTTGCAATACAAAATGATAATTAACACAAATAATGAAGACCTCTTTATCACTTAGGAAAAAATGCTCTTTTGCAGATATTTGCACATTATAAAGAAATAGCTGGAAGTTAAGTGCATGTTAGTTATATATATTCATCAGACAGGATCTGAACTTTAAAGTAATAAATAAAATTTTTGACTTTATTTTATAACTCAGTCTTGCCCATTTACTTAAACTGAGTTTTCCCTAATTAAAATAAATTAATCAAGCCATATTTAACTCTCCCCATAGGTATGTACACACACACACACACACACACACACACACACACACACACACACAAATACACACTAACAAAAAGATTTTGTGCAGATATAATTGCAATAGTTTTCCATGTTTTAATCTTCTGGCAATATTGCTTTATCCATCCATTTAAAATATAACAAAATTACAACAGCAGCTACTTTTAACCATGTGATGTTGATTATATTCAATGAATTAACTGAAGAAAGTCACCAACATTAAAGAAAGAAGTGCCTAAACACGTATTGAAGTTATTGCTTCAAAAGCTATATTTTTTCTATAGATACTCATAGAAATTATTCCCAGAGGGTATATCTCAGATTAGTTACCTCCAAAGGGTTAACACAAGCACCATCAAGCCACTCCTTTACCTGGCAATTTATATCACTCTTCAGCATATGTCACTTGCACAACTTTTCAACTCTTTCCTTCCTAAGGTAATAGGCCCAGAAGCTGGATGCTGCTGCGCTTTGGCACCTGTCATTTTGACATTTCATGCTTTCTTTAGAAAAGAGAAGTTGGTAGAATGTGAGAAAAGTGGAACTTTGACAGGTTGTCAGAATATCTTGCAGCACAAACCAACCTGCCAGCCAGCCTGTTTTCTGGTATATTTCAAAGTCTCCTAGCAAACGAACTGCAGTTACTGACTGAAGAACTTAAATAGGAAGACTCCTTACATTTTACAAGATTGAAATTAAATAATTTCCCCCTGAATTGGTTGAAATTTTGGTGGCTTACTTACAGTTGCATATCAAATAAAATATAGCTTGGATAAGCCAAAATTGATAAAAGTATCTGAAGTATTCCTTTTATTTGACATTAATATTCTTTGATTGAAGATGGATGCCTGTAAGTCCAAAGCAGTTCATGAAATGACCTTGAGTTTGCATCCAGTGAATACTTAATGTCTTGCTCAAGACTAAAAGGTTCTGGCATGCAGGTACCAGCAAGGGAGGAGGGAAAAGTAGGTCAGTAACTATGACTTTAAGAATACTACCAACAGAGTGCCTGGGTGGCTCAGTGGGTTAAGGCCTCTGCTTTGGGCTCAGGTCATGATCCCAGGATCCTGGGATCGAGTCCCAAGTAGGGCTCTCTGCTCAGCAGGGAGCCTGCTCCCTTCCTCTCTCTCTGCCTGCCTCTCTGCCTACTTGTGAACTCCGTCTGTCAAAAAAAAAGAAAAAAAAAAAGAATACTATCAACAAATGGAGTAAGGATGTAGGTTAGCTGTGACAAATTTGGGGAAATATCATGTGGACAAATGACCTGTATAAAGTATGTTAGTGAAGGCAAGATCTCCCACCAATTCCATTTCGGTTGTGAATGTTTCTAGTTGCACAATTTAGCCCAGGAAGAAAAACAAATAGTACAATGTAGTGGAGTGAAATTATTGAGGAGAAAATATTTCATCTTTTTTAATCTGCACTTGATACAAAGGGAAAAAAAAAAACGAAAGGAAAGAAGAAAAAAAACCTGTTGTGTAACTTTCTTAAGATTTCTGTCATCATGTTTCCAGATAAGTCTTACGTAAAGTCTTGCTTACTTAAAAAATAAATAAATAAATAAATAAATAAATCACTTTCTTTTTCAGGTTCCCCTCCCATCACAAGTTAGTAAATATAAATCAGCATGTAGTTCATTCAATATGATTTATATTTTTTTCCTAGTATACCTTTGAAACTACTTTTTAAAAGGGAAAGTATTCTGTTTTTGTTTAATTGAGATTTTATGGCATTTAGGGTATAATGCCAACAATTAATGTTCATCTAACTTTTGCAATAAAACTTTAATCTGTGACTTTTTAAAATAACACATATTGTTAAAATCACTGCACTATATTTAATACAGTTTCTATCTGTATGACTCAGTACCCCCTCTAAATGTTATATCATCTTTTTCTTTCTGACATAAGACTTTATGGTTATAACAACCTGTCCCACATATGCTGACTTCTAAGGAAATCCTTCTGAAACACAACTGTCTAAATGACTCTGTTGTACAGTGTGTGACTTCCCCTGCACATTGTTTAGTAAAGGGGATGATCACTGGGCAAAAGCTAGCCCAAACCCTCCTTGCCTGAAAAAAAAAAAAAAAGAAAAGAAAAAGAAAAAAGGGGCCAGCTCCAATAAATGCTTTCTCTCTCTCTAGAGCATTTACCAGGTAGAGGTGGAGTATTAGAGTATAATCAATAAGAATTCCTTGATTTTGAGTTGGAGCTGGCCAAACTAAATATTCATGTTCTGAAACATAAGTAATTACATAAGAGGATGAGTAACCAATGGTTACTAATCATTTAACAGATAGAGGATATGTGCTGGATAAAAGCCAAAATGAACCAAAAAATCTGCTCTTCAGGGTCCTGACAAATTTTAAGACATGTCTCTTCTTATTATAAGCATATTTTTCTTAAACTTGAGTGGAGCTGTTCCTTAATACCACCAAAACCCTGCTTAAAATAGACCATTCTAAGCAAATGTGAACCTATCCATAAAAATCATTACCCTTTCCACTTCAAGATGATATTTCTAAACATTCTGCTGTTCATTCACATAATGGCAAAATCTGATGCATTTGCCTAAGTCCTTTCAATCCTGTTATATATATTAACCTGTCACCTGGAGAGCCCCCCCTTTTTTTTCTTTTATCAATCTCTTAATTTTTACAGTAACTGTCTCTTTTGCACCCTCTTTTCTGTTGGTGGTTGAGCACTGGAGTTTCTTTTTCAGGATAATTTGCTCTGTCTCTTACATCTCTCTCTCTATTTTTCATTCTGTTGTTTGTTTGCCATTTTTCTGTTCCATTAATGAGGAGTATACGTATCACAAATTTCCAGGCCGTGATTCAGGGAACCTGAATTTAGTCCTTCTTACAAATATGAGACCTGGGGAAAATCACTTCACTTTTTGAATGTCAGTTTTCTCATCTAGAAAAGCCTAATAATATTTACTGACTCATAATTTGTTGTGAAGTTTATGGAATTGCACACATGAAATTTCTTAGAACAATACTGGAAATTGGCAGATGTCTAATAACATGTGAGGAATTTAGACCTAGAAGACTTTGTTCAATCTTTGAGGTATATCTTCAGAGATCTGTGCTTACTGTATTTCTCCAGTTTATGAGTCAAGTCATTAATATGTATCTATAGAACATGAATAATTAATTGTTGGATTCATTAAATATCACACTTTTTTAAAAGATTTATTTCTTTGTTTGAGAAAGAGAGCAGTGGGAGGGTCAGAGGGTAAGGGAGAAAAGGAATTCCAAGTAGACTCCCCAGTGAGCCTGGAGCCAGACTCAGGGCTCAATCCTGAGACCCTGAGACCATCACCCTGAACTGACACCAAGAGTCAGAGGCTCTGAGTACAGATTCTTTGCCTCTTTGGTTAGGTTTATTCCTACCTCTACTCAGAAAACTATAAAGTACTCATGAAAGAAATTGAGGAAGACACAAAGAAATGGAAAAATGTTCCATGCTCATGGATTGGAAGAACAAATATTGTGAAACTGTCTATGCTACCTAATGCAATCTACACATTTAATGCAGTCCCTATCAAAATACCATCTTTTTTTTTTTTCAAAGCAATGGAACAAATAATCCTAAAATTTATATGGAACAGAAAAGACCCTGAATAGCCAGAGGAATGGTGAAAAAGAAAGCCAAAGTTGGTGGCATCACAATTCCAGACTTGAAGCTCTATTACAAAGCTGTCATCATCAAGACAGTATGGTACTGGCACAAAAACAGACACATAGATCAATGGAACAGCATAGAGAGCCCAGAAATAGACCCTCAACTCTATGGTCAACCAATCTTTGACAAAGCAGGAAAGAATGTCCAATAGAAAAAAGATAGTCTCTTCAACAAATGGTATTGGGAAAATTGGACAGCCACATGCAGAAGAATCAAATGGACCATTTCCTTACACCACACACAAAAATAGACTCCAAATGGATGAAAGACCTCAATGTGGAACAGGAATCCATCAAAATCCTTGAGGAGAACACAGGCAGCAACCTCTTTGACCTCAGCCACAGAAACTTCTTCCTAGAAACATTGCCAAAGGTAAGGGAAGCAAGGGCAAAAATGAGCTATTTGGACTTCATCAAGATAAAAAGCTTTTTGCACAGCAAAGGAAACAGTCAACAAAACCAAAAGATAACTGAGAAATGGGAGAAAATATTTGCAAATGACATATCTGATAAAAGGCTAGTATCCGAAATCTACAAAGAACTTATCAAACTCAACACCCAAAGACCAAAGAATCCAATCAAGAAATGGGCAGAGGGGGGCACCTGGGTGGCTCAGTGGTTAAAGCCTCTGCCTTTGGCTCAGGTCATGATCCCAGGGTCCTGGGATCAAGCCCTAAATCAGGCTCTCTGCTCATCAGGGAGCCTGCTTCCTCTCCTCTCTCTGCCTGCCTCTCTGCCTACTTGTGATCTCTCTCTGTCAAATAAATAAACTCTTAAAAAAAAATGGGCAGAGGACATGAGCAGACATTTCTGCAAAGAAGATATCCATATGGCCGCCAGACACATGAAAAAGTGCTCCACAGCACTCGGCATCAGGGAAATAAATACAAATTGAACCACAGTGAGATACCACCCACACCAGTCAGAATGGCTAAAATTAACAAGTCAGGAAATGACAGATGCTGGCGAGGATGCGGAGAAAGGGGAACCCTCCTACACTGTTGGTGGGAATGCAAGCTGGTGAAGCCACTCTGGAAAACAGCATGAAGGTTCCTCAAAAAGTTGAAAATAGAGCTACCCTATGACCCAGCAATCGCACTACTGGGTATTTACCCTAAAGATACAAATGTAGTGATCCGAAGGGGCACGTGCACCCAAATGTTTATAGCAGCAATGTCCACAATAGCCAAACAATGGAAAGAACCTAGATGCCCATCAACAGATGAATGGATAAAGAAGAAATGATATATCTATATATACAATAGAATACTATGCAGCCATCAAAAGAAATGAAATCTTGCCATTTACAATGATGTGGATGGAACTAGAGGGTATTATGCTGAGTGAAGTAAGTCAAACAGAGAAAGACAATTATCATATGATCTCCCTGATATGAAGAATTTGATAGGCAATGTGGTGGGCTTTGGGGGTATGTAAGGAATAAATGAAACAAGATGGGATTGGGAGGGAGACAAACCATAAGACACTCTTAATCTCACAAAACAAACTGAGGGTTGCTGGGGGTAGGGGGTTAGGGAGAGGTAGGTTGGGTTATGGACATTGGGGAGGGAATGTGCTATGGTGAGTGCTGTGAACTGTGTAAACCTGGAGATTCACAGACCTGTACCCCTGGGGCTAATAATACATTGTATGTTAATAAAAAACTAAAAAAAAAAAAAAAGAGTCAGAGCCTCAACCAACTGAGCCACCCAGGTGCCCCTAAATATCAAACTTTTATATTCTACTACTAGAGTTGCTGTTCCTTGGGGAATGTTTATTTAATTGGTAATAGCATTTAACTTATATTAAGTATTTCTTATGTGCTAGAAAATTCATTTTCAAATACTCCCAAAAACCTGTGGTTATCTCATTATTCCTAGTTTTCCAATAAGAACTGAGGTAAGAGTTGTTGAAATACATGGTGTAACTATGAGTAAATGGAAGAGTCAATATTCAAATCTGGTGGGCATGATTTAAGAGCCTGAAATTTGAATGACCCAAGTCCTTGCCAATTTGCTTCCCTGCACTTTGTCCTTCCCTCATAGACCACACTTTGTCTTACTTTCCAAAATTTTTTGTTTGTACTTTTAACAACTATAATTTTATATTGTATATTGTTTGATGTTTTATATGTTTTAGTCATTTATTCCTAAATAGAGTATGTAGAATCTTGGGCAAGAGGTCATGTGTTAAATATCTGTATACCTACTTTAGCAGTATACCAACAGCAAGAAGTATAACACATATCTGGTACTAGGAATCAGTAGACTTTTCTGGAGCCTACTGTTCCTAATTGACTCAAGTGGTATGAGGTGGGAGCTTATGAGAAGCCTAATCACAGAGAATGTTAAAAGACTCTAAAAAAGGGATGCCTGGGTGGTTTAGTCAGTTAAGCATCTGCCTCGGCTCAGGTCATGATCCCAGGGTCTTGGGATCGAGTCCTGCATCGGGCTCCCTGATCCACAGGGAGCCTGCTTCCCCTCTCCCATTCCCCCTGCTTATGTTCCCTCTCTCCCTGTGTCTCTGTCTGTCAAATGAATAAATAAAATCTTTAACAAAAAAAAAAAAGACTCTAAAAAAAGCTTGTTTCAGAAGAACTTCAGATGTTCCTACTATCTGTATATTGTCTTGTTAGAAAAATAAGCATGGAGGGTAAATGATTTTTCTTCACTTTCTTGCCATAATTGCTTATCATGTCCTCTAACTGTTGCCCAAAGACTTCCTAATTTTTTTTTTCCAGCCGGCTGCATATTTCAGGTATGCTCATGTTCTCTGCAGCCTTGCCTCTGCAGTTTGTCTATATGTCTTTAGTTAGTTTCCATGCCACAAGTTACTTATACATGTGCATCAATGTGGGGCTCTTATCACAGAAAAGAATAGATCAAACTGAAACAACCATAAAGAAAGGTCTTCGAAAATAGTGTCTGAAAACAGGCAAAATATAGGCAACTGTGATATCTGCAGGTTCAATCTGGTGGGTAGAAACTGGCAATGTTTTTCCAGTGCTTGTCTCCATTCCAACTAAAAAAGGGCACTAAGACCATATAGGTTGACTTATCTGTTCCACTGTAAAGAATAAGAATGTAGCCCAAAGGGACTGAGATTTGGCATGAGTTATATAGGAAAATCACTAAGTCACTAGCCACCAGAAGGAGTTTAGAGAAGAAGACTGTTTTGAGACAGGGACTTAGAAAAGAGGCAGGCTAATCAGGTAGAAACAACAGGATGACATGGGTCAAGGCATGTGGACAGTAACAATTCTGGAGTAATAATGTAATTTAAGACCCACTGAATCCAAAATCTAGCAATTTTAGAGTCTAATATAAGCTAGGACTCATTGTTCATTTAAGACACCCAGCATGGAATGGATAAGATGTAAAAAACAGGGATGGGTGAAGAGGCAATTGTGAGAAGAGGAGTCACTCATGTATCTGTGTAGGTAGTCTCCTCTCGGTGGAGTACATGGCAATTGCAAATTTCTTAGAATGATGGGTTTGTGAGACTCTTGATAATATGTAATATCTGGTTCTGAGAGGGCTGAATAACTCCTTCAGATGGAGTCACTAGTGACTTAGCTCTGAGGATAACTAGACAAAACCAGGATATATTAGCATGGTAGCCCACATGAAGACATCCAACTTGAGTTCTTAGCTCTCAGCTTGCACCCTCTAAAACAGCTTCCAGTCAGAGTAGAGGGAAAGTTGACTTCCTTTGCAAATATATATTTTTTAATTTTTAATATTTTCTTAGATCAAATTGATAAAAATCTTACATAATTTTATTATATATTTCAAGCTACAAGATGCATATTTAGACCAATGTATTTCTGTATTCTACTACAGAATTTATTCTACCATATCTATGCCAATGATTAAGAAAAGTAAATAACTAAATAATAAATTTGTCCCAAATACTAGATAGATAGATAGATATAGAGAGAGTCAAAATATTTTAATGGGATTGATGATTAAATTCAAGTTAACTCAGTGATTATATTATGATAGCATTAAAATATTTGAGTTCTGAATTGATATCCTCATCCTGCAAACTACCACCCTCTTTCTCATTCCAAACACAAGCCTATTAGACTCCTTTATCGGTTGCTTCATTTCCAAAGGATCTGTAACTTCTGCGCTTTCTAACTTTCTCTGCTTCCTTTCAATTCAGGGACAAATGGTAAATTTTAGTTTTAAGAGTCATTTAAACAAAATCATTCCAAATATTTTACTGTCATTTACTTTACATTTCATTTTCACTTACATCGGTTTGAGCCAGTACAAAAGAAACAGTTGTTTTTTGTTTTCTGTTTTTTGTTTTTTTATTTTTTGGCTAATTGAATTTATTTATTTATTCATTTTTTATTAACATATAGTGTATTATTTGTTTCAGGGGTACAGGTCTGTGAATCGTCAGTCTTACACAGTTCACAGCCCTCACCATAGCACATACCCTCCCCAGTGTCCATCACCCAGCCACCCTATCCCTCCCCACACCCCCTCCAGCAACTCTCAGTCAGTTTTTTTTTTTTTTTTTAAGATTTTATTTATTCACTTCATAGACAGAGATCACAAGTAGGCAGAGAGGCAGAGAGAGAGAGGAGGAAGCAGGCCGTCTGCAGAGCAGAGAGCCCGATGGGGGGCTTGATCCCACGACCCTGGGATCATGACCTGAGCGGAAGGCAGCGGCTTTAACCCGCTGAGCCACCCAGGCGCCCCTCTCAGTCAGTTTTAATCAATGCTTTCAATACTGTGATTTATAAGAAATATATATTGGGTCACTCAAATAGCCAAAATATATTTTCCATATATATTTGGTCTTCTAAAATTCTGTGCTCACAGCTCCCCAAATCTTTGGCATTTCCTAAGTGTTAAAATTAATAAAGGTGTCATTTATTATGTTAATGAAGTGACTTTTGGATGGGGGCTGATAGTCAATGGAACCAACCCTGTAATAGGAGGGTCAGGGGGTGCCTGAGTGGCTCAGTGGGTTAAAGCCTCTGCCTTCAGCTCAGGTCATAATCTCAGGGTCCTGGGATCAAGCCCCGCATCGGGCTCTCTGCTCATCTGGGAGCCTGCTTCCTGCTCTCTCCCTCTCTGCCTACTTGTGATCTCCGTCTGTCAAATAAATAAATAAAATCTTAAAAAAAAAAAAAAAAGAGGGTCAGAACTCTTACTCTCATCTCCTGACCTCAGGGGAGGGGAGAGAGGCTGGAAGTAAAATCAATCACCAATGGTAAATGATTTGATCAATCATGTCTATGAAATGAAGCCTCCATAAACTCAAAAGGGCAGAGTTTGGAGAACCTCTGGCTTGGTGAACACATGCACATTTGGAGAGAATGGCCTGCTCTAAGAGAGAGAGCACAGAAGCCCCACACTCTTTCTACTTACTTTGCTCTATGTATCTCTTCCACCTGGCTATTCCCGAGTTACATAATTTAATAACAAACCAATAATGTCATAAATGAAGTATTTCTTAGAGTTTTGTGAGCAAATTAATCACATCTGAGGAGGGATTTGTAGGAAACTGTTTTATAGCCAGAAGTATAGGTGACAGCCTGCCCTTGTGACTGGCATCTGAAGTTTGGGGAGGGAGGGACAGTCTTGTGGAATTTGATGCTATCTCTGGGTAGGTGGTGTCAGAACTGAGTTGAATAATGTCAGAAGTAAGTCAAATGTTCAGACACCAGCAGGGTGTTTAATAATTGCTTTTTCCGGGTGGGGAAACAACCTGTACAAGCACACATTGGGCATTTGGGCCGCAGGACACCTCAAGAGAATGCTTAATGTAATGGTATCCATTTACATATGACTCATGAAGTTTCATTAACATTGCAGAAAAAAAAAAAAATCATAGTTCCTAAATTCTCTCTGGCCCTCTAAGAAAGAATCTTTTTTAGTGATACACTTTGCTTCTATGCTCTATCATTATACAAAGTTTACTTGTTTCTATCCCTCTGTTTTACTGAGGTATGGAGCAGTAGTTATCTTGTGCTATTTTTGAACATCCAGTCCCAAAGAGGTGGTTTTTTGTTTTTTGTTTTTGTTTTTGTTTTGTTTTGTTTTTGCACTCAACAAAATTTGGTACAGGTAATTCTATGGCATCTAAAGAGAGACCTATCAAATAAAATTTTATCTTCAAAAACTACAGTCGTGAAATCAAATATAACTTTCTCAGACCTCCCGGATGCTTTTACTCTGTATTATAATTATTATATTTGTCTCCCCATTCAATATTGAACTTCTCCACAGCCAATTCTATTATCATATTATCTTTAAAAAAAAATCCTCTGACATAAAATTTTCACCATGGTAGGCAACTAATAAAATCTAATAGTATGAATGAATTGTGTATTGGCATGAAAGGTTGATTCACTTCCTGTGTAGCTCTCCATTCCTCACTTAGGCAATGCTGAGATATTTCCATTTTTTTCAAATCCAGTTCCATTAACTCCTGGCTTTACCTCTTTGTTACACTGTATCTCACTGCTTCTCCTTTTATCAGGCCAATTCTACTTAGATTTTAGAGGGAAGAAATACCTTTTTCTATCAGGATTAACATTTCTCCAAATCTTTTTTCTCACACTTGCACTTCCTGCTTTGGAACTCAAAAAAAAAATTTTATTTTTTTTTTTTACTTCTCACTTCTTTGGTTTTCTGTCTGATAATGGAATTACTTGACTAGTTTTTAGAGGGAAATAAATCACTAGGTAACAGGAATTGTAGGGGTGGGAACTGAGGATATGTATCATTATATGCCATATATACACACATATATGTGTGTTTGTGTGTATATATATATACACCCTATATCACTATGGAATGAATGAAAAAAATTATAATATTAACAGTAAGTACATATAATACACTGTTGAAAATTTTACATATAATATACTGTTGAAAGTTTTATATATACAAAAGGTCTGAAAAGCAAGTGAGGCACCTGGGTAGCTCAGTTGGTTGGGTGGCCGATTATTGGTTTGGGCTCATGTAATGATTTCAGGGTCCTGGTATCAAGCCCCATGCTGGGCTCTATGCTCAGTGGGGAGTCTGCTTCAGTACTTTCTCTCTCCCTATACCCTACTCTCTCTTTCTCAAATAAAACTAAAAAAAAAAAAAAAATCATTAGTTATTATGGCCAAATAAGTGACCAAGACTTTAGTGTTGAATCTCCAACTGAGACCTCCCATATTCATTGTTGTGTCTGGTAATCTGCAAAAGAAAAAAAATCAAAGGCACAGCAGTCTAATGACTGTATCTGGTTTCTCTGCCCTTCAGTCACTCTTGATGTCCCTTCCCACATCTTTCAGTACCTTTAGCAGGATTATCTTCAGAGCAGGGAGTCCTTAGTGGTAAAAACTTCCCTTGGTATCTGCGCATGACTATGTACCTCTTATAGGAAAGATCAAGCTACCGCTCACCTGCAAAATGTTTGTTCCAGTGTAGAGCCTCTGTAATGGAGACATCATTAAAAAGCACAGAGAGCTCCAGTCAAGTTTACAGGGATTTATAGTAAGTCAAACCAGTTTTTTATTGTTGTTTTTGTTGTTAATAAAGCTCATTTCATTCTGAAAGATTCCAAAGACTCAGACAAACTGCATAGATTTAACAACAGTGAAATATTGGTAATTGAAATCATTCACCCTACCACATTAACAAGGAAGAAATTTAGGTCAAGGACACAGGGGTGGCCCCTACTGTTCTATAGTGTTATGTAGTCTTTAATGTTCACACAGAATTTGCTTTTTAAGGCATTATCTGAAAGACGCACACATTCTAAATTGTGCAACACTCAATATATCTACCTTGGAAGGATGAATGGTTGAGTGAATCGTGCTGAGATCTAAGCCTCTCTGTCCAGGGATTCAAACTGTTTGAACGAGCTGCTGAGCCTACTAAGCCAACTCTCCACTCTCCAACAGGATAGCTTCTCTGCAAAGGAGTTTAACTTGGTCAGTCATTCCCCCTTCTACCCATGTAATTTTCCAGAAACTAAACAGTAGTTAGTAGGAAAAAAGCAAACAAGTTACCTCCTCAGAATTTTCTGTGGATCAGAGTGTTATTAAAATTTGTGTGCTATTTGTGGAAACATGACAGAGACCATTAAAGGCAGCTCAAGAATAATTTCATGCCATTGATTCAATGTATACATGAGGGACTGAGGCTCAGGATGTTCATTTCTGGATGCCCAAATGCAAGTCTTAATGCTTCTACTTCAAAAAAATATACAAATATATCAACTTTTCTTCATGTCAAGTGCCACCAGAATCATGCAAGCCACAGGTGTCTCCACAAATTAAATTGTATAAACAGATAGCATCACTCTGCTTTTTAAAACAACATGAAAAATAAATAAATAAATAAATAAATAAACAACATGAAGCTTTTTGTTAATTTAGAATAAAATCCAGATTCCTTTACATGGCCTCCAAAGCCCTGTGTGTCCTGGCCACAGACTATTTTTTGACCTAATCTTGTTTTACTCCCTCCACACATTATATTTGAAGGAGTATCACTTTCTTCTATTCCTCAGATACACTGAACTCACTTGCACTGTAGGGCCCAGGCACTAGCTCTTACTTCTACCTCAAAAACTCCAATCCAGTGTTAAATGATGGGCTTTTTCTTCTCACCAGTTGCTAGCTCAATTCTCACCTCCCAAAGGACACTTTCTTAGAATTATTGTCTGATGCTGTCATTTCCACTCCCTTGTCACTTTTCTCACACAATTTTGGGTGTTTCCTAGTGCTACTTAGACTATTGAATTTATTTTGTTTATTTGTTTAATATCAGTCTAACCCACTAAAAAGACATCTACATATAAAGGAGTACTCTATTTTCTTTTTTTTTTTAAGATGCTGTTGCTATTTATTTTCTATTTTTTTAAGCTTTATTTAAACATATAATGTAACCCCACCACCCTCTCCCAACCCCTCTCCCCCCCACCCCCCAGTTTGTTTTATGACATTAAGAGTCTCTTTTGGTTTGTCTCCCTCCCAATCCCATCTTGTTTCATTTTTACTTTTCCTACCACCTTAACACCCACCCCCGTTGCATCTCCACTTCCTCATATCAGGGAGATCATGTGATAGTTGTCTTTCTCCAGTTGACTTATTTCGCTAAGCATAATATGCTCTAGTTCCATCCATGTCGTCGCAAATGGAAAGATTTCATTTCTTTTGATGGCTGCATAGTATTCCATTGTATATATATACCACCTCTTCTTTATCCATTCATCTGTTGATGGACATCTAGGTTCTTTCCATAACTTGGCTATTGTGGACATTGCTGCTATAAACATTCGGGTACACGTGCCCCTTTGGATCACTACATTTGTATCTTTAGGGTAAATACCCAGTAGTGCAATTGCTGGGTCATAAGGTAGCTCTATTTTCAATTTTTTGAGGAACCTCCATGCTGTTTTCCAGAGTGGTTGCACCAGCTTGCATTCCCACCAACAGTGTAGGAGGGTTCCCCTTTCTCCACATCCTCGCCAGCATCTGTCATTTCCTGACTTGTTCATTTTAGCCATTCTGACTGGTGTGAGGTGGTATCTCATTGTGGTCTTGATTTGTATTTCCCTGATGCCCAGTGATGTGGAGCACTTTTTCATGTGTCTGTTGGCCATCTGGATGTCTTCTTTGCAGAAATGTCTGTTCATGTCCTCTGACCATTTCTTGATTGGAATATTTGTTCTTTGGGTGTTGAGTTTGATAAGCTCTTTGTAGATTTTGGATACTAGCCCTTTATCTGATATGTCGTTTGCAAATATCTTTTCCCACTCTATCAGTTGTCTTTTGGTTTTGTTGACTGTTTCCTTTGCTGTGCAAAAGCTTTTGATCTTGATGAAGTTCCCTTGCCTTTGGCATTGTTCCTAGGAAGAAGTTGCTGTGGCTGAGGTCGAAGAGGTTGCTGCCAGTGTTCTCCTCAAGGATTTTGATGGATTCCTTTCTCACGTTGAGGTCCTTTATCCATTTTGAGTCTATTTTCATGTGTGGTGTAAGGAAATGGTCCAATTTCATTTTTCTGCATGAGGCTGTCCAATTTTCCCAACACCATTTGTTGAAGAGGCTGTCTTTTTTCCATTGGATATTCTTTCCTGCTTTGTCGAAGATTAGTTGACCATAGAGTTGAGGGTCTATTTCTGGGCTCTCTATTCTGTTCCATTGATCTATGTGTCTGTTTTTGTGCCAGTACCATACTGTCTTGATGATGACAGCTTTGTAGTAGAGCTTGAAGTCTGGAATTGTGATGCCACCAACTTTGGCTTTCTTTTTCAATATTCCTTTGGCTATTCGAGGTCTTTTCTAGTTCCATATAAATTTTAGGATTATTTGTTCCATTTCTTTGAAAAAATTGGATGGGATTTTGATAGGCATTGCATTAAATGTGTAGATAGCTTTAGGTAGCACAGACATTTTCACATATTTATTCTTCCAATCCATGAGCATGGAATATTTTTCCATTTCTTTGTGTCTTCCTCAATTTCTTTCATGAGTACTTTATAGTTCTCTGAGTATAGATTCTTTGCCTCTTTGGTTAGGTTTATTCCTAGGTATCTTATGGTTTTGGGTGTAATTGTAAATGGGATTGACTCCTTAATTTCTCTTTCTTCTGTCTTGTTGTTGGTGTAAAGAAATGCAACTGATTTCTGTGCATTGATTTTATATCCTGACACTTTACTGAATCCCTGTATAAGCTCTAGCAGTTTTGGAGTGGAGCCTTTTGGGTTTTCCAAATATAGTATCATATCATCTGCAAAGAGCGATAGTTTGACTTCTTCTTTGCCGATTTGGATGCCTTTAATTTCTTTTTGTTGTCTGATTGCTGAGGCTAGGACTTCTAGTACTATGTTGAATAGCAGTGGTGATAGCGGACATCCCTGCCGTGTTCCTGACCTTAACGGAAAAGCTCTCAGTTTTTCTCCATTGAGAATGATACTTGCCGTGGGTTTTTCATAGATGGCTTTGATAATATTGAGGCATGTGCCTTCTATCCCTACACTTTGAAGAGTTTTGATTAGGAAGGGATGTTGCACTTTGTCAAATGCTTTTTCAGCATCTATTGAGAGTATCATATGGTTCTTGTTCTTTCTTTTGTTAATGTACTGTATCACATTGATTGATTTGCGGATGTTGAACCAACCCTGCTGCCCTGGAATAAATCCCACTTGGTCCTGGTGAATAATCCTTTTAATGTACTGTTGAATCCTATTGGCTAGTATTTTGGTGAGAATTTTTGCATCTGTGTTCATCAAGGATATTGGTCTGTAATTCTCTTTTTTGATGGGATCCTTGTCTGGTTTGGGGATCAAGGTGATGCTGGCCTCATAAAATGAGTTTGGAAGTTTTCCTTCCATTTCTATTTTTTGGAACAGTTTCAGGAGAATAGGAATTAATTCTTCTTTAAATGTTTGGTAGAATTCCCCTGGGAAGCCATCTGGCCCTGGGCTTTTGTTTGTT